>MU865330.1:71758-225329 GCA_033297215.1 Podospora fimiseda | reverse complement strand
GACCTTCCCCCAACCACCCCCCACCCCCCCCCCAAAAAAAAAAACCACCCCCAAACCCAACACCACAACCAACAACCCTACAAAAAAAAAAAAAAAAAAAAAAAAACACCCCCCAAACAACCCCCCCCCCCCCCCCCCCCACCAAACAACCCCCCCCCAAAACAAAAAAAAAAAAAAAAAAAAAAAAAAAAAAAAAAAAACACCAAACCCAGCCATCATAACAAAAAGACAAAAGAAAGCAAAAAAAAAGGTCATTAGTTTTCCTCCCTTTCCTGAATCCCAAAATAACAAAACAGACGGGGAGAGAGAGTCCCTCTTTGCAAAGTAAACCCGCATTAGATCCCCGCAAAATAAAGCATGCTCTGATGAGTGGCTTTCCGCTTGTTCCCAAGGACAAAAAAACCAAAAAGAAAACAAAGAAATAAGGAAAACAAACAAGACAAAAAACCAACCAAGACAAAAAAAAGTAAAACTTGCAATACCGCTGTGATGTTACCCGTCAAAACAAAACCCCTAAAAAAAAGATGCTGGGAGACAGACCACTTGAATGGCTGTCGAACACTCCCTATTCATCCCAGATGAGATAAATAAGGAATAAAAAAATAAAAAAGAAGAAAAAGCCAATTACCTATTAATCCTCCAAAAAGAAAGGAGCAAAAAAAAAAGCGGGTTAAGAGAAGTGAAGAAGTAAGAAAAAAATGAAGAAAATGAAAATGAAAACAGAAAAACAAATTCACAGAGCTCCTCTCTCCTTCCACCACCTATCCTTTGCAGTCATCCTCAAATTCACCACCGAATCATGAATAGACCCCCATATCCATCCTCCCATATTCTAAATGAGAGGTCTAGCAGATGATGAGGAAGAAGCATCATCATTGCCATCGCTGGCGGTGAAGGGGACAACAAGAGGTTTCTTCATTGCCCTCGCATCACTCATCCCACCGCTCCTCTCCAACAACATACACAACTCCCCCTTGATCCTTGTAAACGGGGGCGGAGACGGATTTCGGTTCCTCGGCGTCGGTTTGAACTTTGGTTCCAAAACAGAAGGAAGCGTACCCTTTGCGTATCTGACTCTGTCTGGAACATCGCGGGCCTCTGGTAGGACGACTTCCGGGTGTACGCCGGTGGTATCTGAGCACAAGATACCTTCGGCGGTTGTTGTTGTCGGGGCGCCTACCGAGCTTTTTGAGAAGAGCAGATCAACGTGCGAGCGGATAAGAGCGCTAAAGGGGGTACCGATTGGATGTTTTGGCGCGAAAATGGCCATGGGTGGAGAACGACGTTCAAGAGTTTGAAGCCCAGCCGCTGCCGCCGGGGCTGTATTTCTTCTTCGACGAGCATTTAAGCGCATCTTCGAAAATGATGGAGGAGGATGAATCAAGGTCTGCTGTTGGGAAGGCCCGGGTGCATTCAAAACCCCTGAGGGTGTTTGACGACTCGAACCTGGCAATGCCTGTGGATGATGGTTTGGTTGCAAAGGCGGCTGCACCTGCGGTTCTGTTGTTGTTGGAGGAGGTGCCGTTGCATTATTAACAAGGCTTCGCTGGCGGTTGTGCTCGTTCAACTGAATTTGGCGAGACAATATCGAATCATCCTGCCAGAGGTGTGGTTGATGATTATGAAAAGGACATGGCTGGCTCATAAGAAAACTCGGCCTTGGAAAGGGGTCGTAAACGGGTTTGTGAAGATCAAGTGCTATTGCCATGGACATTTCGATTTGGCTTAGCTGGCGGCCCATAAGGGGGGGACTCTGTTGCTCAGCTATAGGCCCAGACATGATTTGGGGGTTCGAAGGGCCCTGTAGGCGGCGGGCTTGAGGGGGAGCATGGTACTTTTGCTGGATTTCATTTCTTTTTAGGGGAGGTTTATAACCATCCTTGGAGTCTGACGACTGACCAACATTCAGGCCGTTCAAGATCTTTGTTTCTTGAGGAACCTTGGGCTCGGGCTGGGATGTTTCTGGCTGAACTGCCTCTGGCTGAGATGCATCGCGACTTTTGGTTGGGCGAGGCGTCTCTGGCTGATCCAAAGGCCCATCCGTCTGTAAAGCTTTTTCTGCAGATGATTTGCTTGGACCTGCTTGGGTAGGCTCTGGAAGAGTCTGCTTGCCTGATGGTTTTGCGCTCCGCGTTGGTTTGGTTGTCTGCAACGTTTTGACTAGCGTGCTTTGCTCTGATGCTCTTAGCTCGGTAGAAGAACGCCGAGTTTCCGCAATCTTGGTTGTCGTTGCTCCTCCAGGGCTAGCCAGACGTGTTGTTGGTGAGCTCGTTGTGGATTGAGAACTCTGCCTTCGGGGCAACACCACCGGCCGTCTCCAAGCAGTTGGAATCTTTCTGACTTGCGGGGGTGGTCTAGCCATACCTGCACCTGGTGTTGAAGAGATAGAACTGGGCAAAATCTTCCGCTTTGCTGGTGGTGTTGGCGGTGGTGGCATCTCCTCTGTGAAAAATGGTTCCGTTTTTGTGACGGAACAAGACGGTGTGTTTAGAGGCGCTGCTGTCTCCGGCTCTGGTTCTGTGACAGACGAATATGGCATTTCGGCAGATACTGTTTCCTGGGGCTCTGGGTTTTCGTTAGACGAAGATGCTGTTTCTACAGATGCTGTTTCCTGTGGATCTATAGTCTCTGGCGTTGATGTCTGGCTTGCCGTTGTCTCCTCCGCTACCGTCTCGGGTTCCGCTCCGGCCGTTGTCGAAGTAGGATTCGACTCAGAGGCATCATCATTGGAAAACCTTCTAATGTCCGTTATTGGCGGATCATGGAACCTTGCCGTTGGCTTACGACCGGACCCAGATGGAGAACTGTTCTTCTTCAGGATTGGGCGAGGGGCGGGAGGATACTTGGAAGACGACGACGGCCGAGGAGGGCCCTTGCGTTCGTTTTGATCCATGGCCGGCTCCGTTGGGTCTTCGTCCGAGGTAGGTTCACTGGGAGAAGGTGAGGGCTTTCGAGGCCGTCCCAGCGGCACATATGTTCGCCCAAGTGTGACCCTCCTCAACAAGCGAGCCAAAACAGGCCCAGAGAGGTTCTTTCTGTCACTTCCCCAAACGTGCCACCAGAAATTCTCCAACCGTCCCGTCCGAGGATCGCCTGTTAACCGAAAAGCGGCGGTAAAAGCTAAGTATGGTGTCAGTTCAGAAGTTCCAAGGACGCGTCTTTGTTCCACATACCTCTCCACCAACGTATTATAACCTCATCAGGTACTATTTTAAAGCTTGCTATTTCAACGAATGCTCTTTTAGTAACCCGCAGAAAGCCAGCAGGAAACCGGGGGCGATGGACTTGGTCCATGACAACAAGGCGAGCTTGGTGAGGACGAGGACCAAATCGGATGGCTGTATACCATCTCCGACGGTCGACCCGTGGGTGCCGCTTGTCTGGGTATTAGCAACAAGGTAGAGTAAGATGTCCAGATAGAACATGGGTGCCAAGCGAAATACATATATATGTATATAACTACTTTTCCAACCACGTCACGTCACTCAATCGTGACGAGTTCGAGGACAGGATAGGACCACAAGCATGGGTGGTAAAAAGAGAAGGGTTATTTGTCTCGGGGACCTCACAGACTCATCCCCGAACCAAAAAGCAAGCAGACGCAAGCCACAATTTTTTTATTTTTCTTTTTTCTTTTCTGATTGGTGCAATGTAAAGAAGAGGTACTTTGCACATGAACATACAGAGAGAGAGGGGGAACAAGAGTCGGTCCGTAAACTGTAATTATGAGAGTCGTTATTGTCTCTTTTTTTTTAAAAAAAAATAAAAAAATCTTCGGCCCCGGAATGGAATTTGGGACCCGGACTGATCGTCCTCTTGTTGGTTCTGACCGCGGGTAGACCGGTGAAATATCTCCCGAGGTCTCTCCAAGGTGATAAGAAGAAGAAGGAGGAGAATGGAGATTTGGAAAGAACGCAGTAAGCGGCAGCAACAATAGACCTATTTGGTTAATGGACAATTGTGTTTTTTTTTTAAAAAAAAAAAAAAAAAGTTCGGATGGTATAAACCCTCTCTCCTCCCCCTCCTCCTCCGCCCCAAGATTTTTGGTACCAAAGTATAAAACTACCATATGATCAATCATTCGGGAAGTTCCTGTTCCACCGCTTGGGCTTTCATGATTTTCTTTCCATGATTTTCAGAGCGCACAGCGACGGAATTATTACATCCCTAATCCTTGCCAAAATATGTAAAGTATACGGGAAGGAACGAGATAAACCACACACGTGGGTTCCGATATTCGCCCTCCTTCACCTTTCGCCGTGACAAACCCCCTCACGGTTCCAAGACAAACAACTCCGGCTCGTTGGGAGGGGAAAAGAAACGCAAAAAAGAGATCAACGACAGGGGTGTGCGGGAACGATCTGAGATAGGCATGTATGTATGTAATCCCGTAATGTATGTATGTCTGCATGTGTATGTAGTGTAAACATTACAATGATGTACATTCTTTTTATTCCGACCTGCCAGGTGCTCAATTAATCTGCGACAAGGCATTTTCTGGATGCTTACACGACATGATTTACGACTATTCTTGCCTCTTTTTTCTTTTTCGTTTATTCTAGATACAAGAGTACCCCCCAACCTCTTTTTTTGTGCCAAGTGCTTCCCCAGACCAACCCAACAAGCCACTGTGCAACACACTCCCAAGTTTTTGCAGCAACACGAAAAAGACACGCCTCTCGCTCGATCAACCTTGGATTCACGGCTTTTGCCTCTCCGTTCTCTTTTCCCCCGCGCGGGGAACATTCCCCAGTTGTCCCGTCCCGTAAATACATAGTTACTAAAGAGTGATTTCCTGCGGGGGATGAGACTTGATAGTCGTGTGACTGGCGTCCGTTCTTACATGAAATGGCTTGCAAATCGATTGGTTCCTATTTATCAGTTTTTGTTTCAGAAATCCTGCGCCCTTGTCTCAAGGTCACCAAGAATAAAGTATGACAAGCACGAGCGTTTTTTTTTTCTTCTTCTTTCTGAGAATCATCTGATCAGAAAGTTGTCTCTCCCTCATTCCCCATGATCGACGAAGCACCAAGAGAGGGACCGTGTGTGTGTGTGTGTGTGTGTGTGTGATAACTGCCGCTCGTTCGACGCAGATCCTGTCCCAGGGGGGTGTGGGAGAGGAGATTTTTTGTGATATATCACAAAACCGGCGACCAAAAAGATGAAAAAATTTCATTTTTTTCTGAGTTACCCGAAAAAGGTCTTGGGTACATATTGGGATCATCTTCGGAGGTGGTTCGCTCCGATCCGTTATCCGAATAGGAGCTCTCGATTGGTGTGTGTGTGTGTGTGTGTGCCATCCTTTCCCAGTCACTGCATTATCACAAGGCTGGAAGATGTGAAAAGAGTTCAAAATAATTGCGCCGAATGGTTGCGTATCGGGTCCGAGAGCAGACACAATCACATTTTCGCCACAAAAAAAAAAAAAAAAAAAAAAAAAGAGCAGAGCGGTGAGGACCTTTGGGCTTTTTTTTTTGATGCAATATTTGACGTGTATTATTGACTCCCGATGTTCAGGGATCGGAACCGATGATACCTGGTTACCAGCTTGGTGGAAACGAGAAGAAAAAAGGGTGGGTGGATGATACCACACCTTTTGCCAGCTTCCAACATTTGGATTTTCGTTCAAGTTTGCCATTTTCTCTTTTCCCCTCTTTTTTCTCACTTTTTTTTTCACTAGTAGACGCATGTATGATTTATCAGCAAACCCCCTAATGTAGCTCTGTACAAGAAAGGAATATGGATCCGTATGCGTGTTTCAGTTCTAGCTTTTGCTCTCTCAAGTGAGGGTGTATCCACCATCAACTCGCAAATCAGCTCCAGTGACATAGCTGGAAGCATCCGACAAAAGAAAAGTGACGGGGCCCATGAGATCTTCTGAATTTCCCATTCGTCCCTGCGGTATCAGGGAGGTCCATTTCTGCTTCAGGTCTGGCTTGTCGTCCAGGATTTTCTTGGTTCTGAGAAGAAAAAGTTGACAGGTCAGTTATGATGAGTTTTCAGTTTTTTTTCTTCTTCCTTTGGAGAAAAAACTCACAGAGCGGTCAGCATGTAACCTGGACTGATGCAATTTACTCGGATGTCGTCTTTGGCCCATTCGACGCTGAGAGAGGCCGCAAGGTGTCGGACTGCTGCCTTGGACGCGTTGTAAGGGCTGAGAAGAAGCGAGAGATTTTGTGGCGGTTAGCTTTTTTCTGTTGTTGTCGTCATCGTCACTTTGCAGTGTGTTTGACTCACGCTTGCGGTTGGGGAACATTGACGATCGATCCGCTCATGCTTCCGATGAACACCATACTTCCTTTTGCTTTGCGTTGGAGCTTTTTTTTATTTCTCATCGGTTAGCTGTTATCCGAGGGAGAAGGGGATCCCTCCTTTCCTCCTCCTCAGCTTCTCTTTCAAACGCCTCGACGCCCACCAAATTTCTTTTCTGCCCACCTCCTTCCCATGTCCTGTTTCACTTTCCAGAGAGCCTAATGTAGTGAAAAAGGGGGTGGCATAAGGAGAAAGAAAAAAAGAACTCACCAAATGTCTCCCAACCTCTGTTGCAAATAACCATGTTCCATCTACATTGACACCCCATAATTTTTGAACTCTGTCAATCCCGTAGTCCACAGCTGGAAAGTTCTCGACGAACCCGGCAGAGGTAACCAGTCCGTCAATCTTGTTGTCATGAGACTGTAAAATCTCGGCGACGCAGGTTTTGACTGAAGAGGAAGAAGATACGTCACAATAGTGGGCAGTAATTCTTGGTTTTCTTTTTTCCAAAGGGCTATTAGCTTAGATATTAGGTGAAAGTAAAAAGTAAATGACGTACCGAGCGTTGGGATGGGCTTTTGTGAATGAGTCGAGGATTTGAGAGACTTGGTGGGATGCTTCTTCTTCTGTTGTGGATGATGATGAATAGATGATTAGTATTGGGTTGGTTGGGCATTTGTTAGAGATGAGACAGGATATTGTTCTTTTATTAGGGTTGATACTTTGAACCACAGAATAAAACACACAGATGTAGCCAAAAGATGATGAAAAAAGAAAAACATACGATTCAAATCAACAATAGCCAGATCTGCTCCAGACAAAACAATCCCCTGGCCCATCACCAGACCCAGACCGCGAGCACCACCAGTTACTACGCATACTTTTCCTTGCAAAGAAAATGAGGGCAAAGTCTGAGGCGGAGAGGCCACAGTAGAACGAGGGAGTTGAGATTCGTCGTCTGGGTAGCTTTGACGAATCCTGGGATCAGTTTGGGCCAGTTTACCGGGACCTGGCGAGGTCTTCTTTGGTGGTGAAAGGAAAGGTGTTGATGAGTGGAATGAATGGATCGTTGTGAGGAGTCTTGTTGTTTGAGTTAGAAGGGAAACTCGGGGGCGGAGTTGGAGTTGAAGCACGGCGAGGAGTCGAGTTTGCAGTGGCATTTTTAAAATTGAGTTCTTTTCCCAAGGTTTACAATGAAATGAGATGAGATGAAAATTTTAATTCCCTTGTTGTTTTGATGATGATGATGCCTTGTTTGCCCCCTCTTGGTGTTGATGTTCGTTGTCCCTGCGGGGGCGGTGGGGTAGACTTATACCACGCTTGTCCACTTGTTCCAAGCACCGGTAACAGGGACGAACAACGCAACAAAAATGGGGAAAATAAAACGGGTATTGTTGACATAAAAGTTTAGTGTAATAAATAGTCCAAGTAGTCCGTGGGATCATTAGCTAAATATAGGTAGGGTAAAACCTTTCTGGCAACAGTAAAGCTGCTCCGAGTGTCCATTGGAACATATTTAGTCTTGTGTAAGCGCCCTTGCTGCCTACACCAGTTATCAAATTGTTTTTATATCTCGATTATTAGGTATCCGATGTAATATTGCTATTTACGGCCGCTTTTCTCGATAATATAGTAGGCCAGCCTAGTTTGAAGGGTTGGAAGGTTGTAGTAATATGGCGAGGATGCTGGTGGTGAAGGTGATTGTACTGTACATCAAATACCTCCATGCAAATGACCATGGCTTTGGAACGCTCACAAGCGGTCTAATTCAGTCTCTTTGCCGTAGACTTCGAGATACTTCATACCTGGCCAGCCTTGGAGTCATAGTACACAATATATTTTCATTGACCTCAAACCTGCGCCCTCGCTTCCCAATATAAACACAAAATTTACATTCTAAAAACACCAAACTTGGTCTGTCCTGGTTCAACAGCATTCCTGCCACCCATGGCAGCATTCAATCCCAATCCCAAATACCTTCTAGTATGCTGTGGTGGAATAACTCCATCGTCCTAACAGCAACATAAGTCAGCAAACCGACCGTTTCATCTTCAGAAAAGAGGAGAAAAAAGAAGAAGAAAACTACTCACCCACAACCTAGCACTACTAAAAACAGCCTCACTCTCCTTCTCAATCCTCTCCTTCAGTCCCAAATCAACCTTTTGTCCAACAGTCTCCATGACTTTACTCAACTGCTCTCCTCCCATAACACCCACTCTCGCATTCGGCCACATCCACAAAAACCTGGGCGAGTACGCCCTCCCGCACATTCCGTAGTTGCCCGCTCCGTAACTGCCTCCAACGACGACGGTAAACTTGGGAACCTCGGCGCACGCAACGGCCGTCACCAGCTTTGCGCCGTTTTTGGCTATTCCTTCCCTCTCGGCGTCTTTGCCAACCATGAACCCGCTAATGTTTTGCAAAAACACTAGAGGGATACCCCTCTGCGAGCATAGCTCGATAAAGTGCGCTCCTTTGAGCGAGGAGGAACTAAACAAAATTCCATTGTTGGCAATAATACCTACTTTGTGGCCGTAAATCTCTGCGAACCCAGTCACAAGAGTAGTGCCGTAGTCCCTTTTGAATTCTGAAAAGTGGGAGCCGTCCACAATGCGAGCAATGACCTCGTGGATGGGCAAAGGCTTTCTCAAGTTGGTCGAGGCAATACCTAGGAGCTCCTCGGGGTCGTATATCGGTTCTTCAAATATTTTGTTTGGGGTAGAGGAAGTGGTAGGCCAGTTCAAGTTGCTGATTGATCTCCTCGCGAGGACAATAGCATGAGCATCGTCCACGGCAAGATAATCCGTAACACCGGAGACGGACGAGTGCATCTTGCCGCCTCCCAAATCCTCGGGACTTACAACCTCGCCCGTGGCGGCTTTTACCAAGGGAGGTCCAGCAAGGAAGATATGTCCTTGTTCCTGCACAATGATGCTCTCGTCGCTCATGGCAGGGACGTAAGCACCGCCAGCGGTACAAGGGCCCATCACCACGGAGATCTGAGGTATCCCAGCGGCTGACATGCGCGCCTGGTTGTAAAAGATGCGCCCAAAGTGGTCACGATCCGGAAAGACGTCGGATTGATGAGGGAGGTTCGCGCCGCCTGAGTCAACAAGGTATATGCATCTATTCCCCCCCCCCCCCCATTAAAGTCAGCAAAAGAAACCCTTATTTCCAAGATATAATGGGAACAACCTACGGCAATTTATTCTCCATAGCGACGCTCTGAGCCCTCAAATGCTTCTTCACCGTAATAGGATAATACGTCCCGCCCTTGACGGTACTATCGTTTGCAACAATCATGCAGGTAACACCTTCAACAACACCAACTCCAGCAATTATACCACCGGCGGGCACCTCAGCCTCGGGATACAATTCGTGTCCCGCCAGAGGGGATAGCTCCAAAAATGTAGTCCCGGGATCAATCAGCGCAGTGATGCGATCGCGCGGCAACATCTTTTTGCGCGCAATGTGTTTCTCCCTTGCCTTTGGCGGTCCGCCTTGGTGTACTTTTCTCGTCAATTCCTCCAGCTTGGCCATCGCCTCGCCCATGAGCCGCTCGTTCTCCTTGAATTCTTCAGAAGTGGTATCGACATTGCTTTTTACTACTGATATCGCGCTCGCTTGATGAGGGGTGTTGAATGTCGCGACTGTTCTTCTTGGGATTGAAGAGGAGGAAGAGGGGGAGATTCTCGGAAACGTTCGCGCGCCGCGGGTGGTTAACCGACCCAACTGTCGTGATAAATGCATCATTTCTTTTGATAGAATCGAAAATAACCTCATTTTCATTGAAAAATTATCAACAACAGCAATGGCAATTCTCTTCAAACATTTGGATAGAGTATTCAGATAGCGGCTTACACCGGTCGTCAACAAAACCGTTCCTGGCAGGTGGTTTACGACGGGCCGGTTTAAACCGCCAAAAGCCGAGCATTTTGGTGGTGAAAAGAAGCCAACGATGTCATAAGACACCAAAAACCCCGGCTTTCCACAGGCTTGGTCCGGGGTAGAGCGGCCTTGGCAAGTTTAGGGAAGAGAGAATCTCGGGATAACGAGATCCAGTATCAACAAAGGGGATTATCTCTCTATTTGTTTTGTGTGTGTGAGAGTGTCTGTTTACTCTCTATTTTGAAAAGCACCCAAAAAAATGTCAAACAAATCATTATTATTCAGGGCGCTGTTGCGTTCAGCAACAACAGCAACAAGATCACCATCTTCAATTGTTCATCGGCAATTCGGCGCATTCTCCATCTCGTCCTCAATCACACCAAAACGATATGCCTCCTCAAAGCATCCCAAAGGCTTCGAGCCACCCTCCCAGAGCGACCTGGCAGAACTGCGCGAGCGCGTCCAAGAATTCACCCGTCGCGAAATGACCGAAGAGGTGGCATCCAACACGGACAAGACAAACAATTTTCCGCACGAAATGTGGGCGAAACTGGGAGACGCAGGTCTCCTGGGAATAACTGCCGATGAGGAGGTGGGTGGTCTGGGAATGGGTTACCAAGCACATTGCATAGTAATGGAAGAGTTGTCTCGCGCGAGCGGGTCAATAGCCCTCAGTTATGCAGCCCACTCGCAGCTCTGCGTCAACCAGCTGCAGCTCAACGGCAACGACGCCCAAAAGCAAAAATACTTGCCCGACCTGATTGCAGGAACCAAGGTGGGCGCCCTGGCCATGTCGGAGTCTGGCTCCGGCAGCGACGTAGTGAGCATGCGCACTCGTGCAACCGAGGTCGACGGCGGATACGTCCTGACGGGCTCAAAGATGTGGATAACTAATGGGCCAGATGCCGACGTGATAGTCGTTTACGCAAAGACAGATCCTCAAGGTGGATCAAAGGGTATCACGGCATTCATCGTCGAACCAAAGTCTTCTCCCGGCTTCACATGCCTGCGAAAGTTGGACAAGATGGGCATGCGCGGCAGCAACACGGGAGAGCTCGTGTTCGACAACGTCTTTGTGCCCAAGGAAAACGTTCTAGGCCAGATCAACGGCGGGGTAAGAGTCCTGATGGAGGGTCTCGACCTCGAGCGATTGGTTCTCAGCGCAGGACCTCTGGGACTCATGCAGGCCGCTTTGGATGTCGCCCTGCCGTATGCCCACTCGAGAAAGCAGTTCGGCACCCCCATCGCCCACTTTCAGTTGCTGCAAGGAAAGTTGGCAGACATGTACACCAAGCTGCAAGCCTCTCGTGCATACACTTTTACCATAGCGAGGACCGTCGACGAGCACGGCATCATCCGCACCCAGGACTGCGCTGGCGCCATTCTCTATGCCGCCGAGCGTGCCACTGAATGCGCCCTCGACTGCATCCAGATATTGGGCGGCATGGGTTATACCGAGGAGATGCCTGCCTCTCGCATCCTGCGTGACGCCAAGTTGTACGAGATTGGTGCTGGCACTTCTGAAGTCCGTCGCATGGTTATTGGAAGGGCTTTCAACAAGGAGTACGCCCATCTGTCAAACTAAGAGTCTGACTACATAGTCTATCTCTCACCAAGCTTTTCTGACAAGACGGGGCCCCATCTGAATTGCCGTCTTGTATCCAATTTAATTGGAAATCTATGTACGTCAGCCGTGCACTAGTGAGGAACTGATTGATTGCTTTTTCACCGCGGATATGCAATGTCTAGAAGCCGGAAGAGGGGATGATCGCTTCTTTGTCCTTGGTCAATCTCGTGCCGCTTATCCCGTCTTTACTGCAAAAGTGGGCGGACGCGTATGGAGGCGACTTCTTTGGAGATGGGGGAAATGGAAGGGAAAGGAAGGGAATCGTTTCTTTGCATCCAATCATCAACGAGGTAACAGGTACATAGGTAGACAAATGCATACTTCGTCAAGCCACAAGAGGGGTTGACTGCCACATTGGAATATCATTGCATACGATAGTGATATTTGAGCAGAACGCTATACCCTCACGGAGGTGTCAATCACAATCAATGGCTCGGTGGAAAGGAAGAAGCAATGTCGTGTCTGAGTCGAGTCGAGCCTGCATGAAGCATGAGCAGGATAGATGGGGGAGGGGAAGAAGATCGCCACTCATGGATGCTTGCAAACAAGCGATGTCGTGTCGAATTCAGTCGAGCCTGCATGGAGCTAGTAGGAGCATGAGCAGGAGAGTGAGGGGAAAGGAATACTTGCTCAGTGGGATGTTTGCTTTCTGCCGTGCTGCCACCATCACCACCTCCTCTTCCTCCTTCTCCTGCACTCCTGTAGTTGCTCATTGGCTCAAGATAACGACCGAACGGAAAATCGGCAAGCCAACCAAATGTGATGAAATATCAGGTATCGACATGATGCAGCGGATAATGCTCCCTCTTGTGTTGTGTGGGTGGGTGTTTGGTGGTTCACCTATTTGCCGTCTCATGTAGTCCAGATTGATAAAAAGATGTGCCGTGATTGCCATTGCTACCCTCTCTCCGCCTCTCTCTATCCCGCCCCCGTCCATTCTCACTTGCTCCCATGACTCTTTGTTCCATTTTCAATATAATATCATGAACTTCAAGCATTTAGCGGCGACCGGTGTGACTGTCAGACGAGATAAGCCAAAAGAAAAGTGGTCATATAAGAAATCAACCCCTTGGTTCAGGTTGGAACCAAAGATTGATAATGTTTGGTTCACTGTAACACCGGTGTGCAACGACGTGCATATATTACAACCAAAAAGGAAATGTACACTATATGCATGCACGTGTGCGCCACGTTAGCCTCACTTCTTGCCATTTCTCGACATCGGCTATTACTTGGTTTTTTTGAACTTGCCTGATCCTTCGTGATGTGATGTGGATGCGTTCCCCCACCGATCCTATTATTACACAACATCAATAAAGGAGACAAGGCAGAGGTTTAAAGTGATTAATATCCAGAAAATGCCATGTAACCTCGCCGTTGACGTCGTAAAACCGCAAGGTGGGGGGGGGGGGAGGATGAAGAACATTTACCGTCCCTTGGCTAAGGGCGGCCCGGACGGGATGTACAGTCTCAGCAATTAGCTCTGACCAGGTACATCTTTGGAGATCAAAGATATCGGAGGTAAAACTAGAAGGTCCGAATACTCGAGGTGGTCCTCCTGCAGGATGGGTGGCTTTGCCCTACCTATAGCACCATGTTTTAGCTTGGTTTGAGTGGTTGAATGCATAGCCTGTTGTGATTGAGGGGTAGCGCTTATAGAAGCGGTCATTTCTCGGCATATCCAGCTTGTTGATTCAGACAGAGTCGAGAGTTGTGCTCCATAGAGGTTTGGCCCGACCCACGAAACCATTTGGGGCAACACAACCAGTGGGATAATTTTTAAACGTGCCTATACAAAAAATTGCGGTGGATCTGATAGTGGTATATCTAAGTTCCGAGCCTCTCGGGGCGACCCGAGGCCAGAGTGGGGAGGAGTGGTGTTGGCTGTCAGGGACAGCCGGGGAGGGCCCTGGTCAGATGCCGGGTCTGCCCAGTTCCCTTTCCAAGTGCCGGGGTAAGGCTTGAATCCTATTTGGACTCTGAAGGGTGAAAAGCGGGCTGGTTGAATACGCGGACGCATATCATCGGAACCAAGAAAACCCCCCGGCCCATCAAGGTTGAACCGGTGGTTGAAAACTTTCTGGTGGTCTGATAATCGAAACTGCCCTTTGGTGGGGGATCGAGTGGCGAGAGCCAGTATCTTTTGTGCAACAACATCGTGATGGCGAGAACGCTGTGTACACCCACCCACCACCTTTACGGGTACCAGTGCCACCCTGCGGGCTGCAGATAGATTGATGGCAATGTTCGTTATTGGCTAGAATTCCCTGCGTCACATTGTTAGACCCTTGTCCTGTGCCGGTAAGCCAGGGATGTGATAGTGCGTTTGTTGAAGTCGGCCGGAGAACAGGGTCTGGATCCAAGAGTTGCGCAATAAATTCGCGGCACCGACGTGTCAAAGCCGGTCCGTCTGGGCGGGAAAAGTCAAGAGGAAGGTCTTGATAGATGTAGCCCGCTAGATCCCCCACCCCTGGAAATATCTCTCTTTTTAGAAGCAACGCCCCCGATGTCTCCCACACTCATGCTCAAACGAGGTTGACAGGTCAAGAACTGGTTGCGAGATCGAGGGGAAAGTTTGACAACTTGGTCGAGTTTCGGCTGACACCGAGCTCGATCGAGCAACCATCATTGGCTGCTGGGGTTCGTTTTCTGTGCTAGCTTCGTCTTCGTTGCAGATGCATTGGTCCCAAAAAAAAACGGGTTCGAAGCCGAATTTGTTGGTATGTTTTTGATCATGGCGAATGCTTGAATACAATAACATGGTAGCCTGATAGTCAAACTGAGGGAAAATCTGCCAGTTTGGCTGGAATCATAAGACGACAGACAGACAAAGGCCAGAGCAACCCAGACCTATGTGATGGACCCCCGTGGGCTGCATCGAAAGGTACATCTTGATGTCTAACAGACATCATCTTATTGGTCAAGTGTGGTCCCACATCTGCAACTCTGGCGGAATGTGTTTCAATATGATGGTGGGGGTCTAGAAAAATGAGGGTATCGTTGGGTGCGCGGCCGTTGCAACTGATTGGCTGGGTGTGTAGTCGACGGACTGACCGGTGTGCAAGGATGGTATGCACCAGGTTTCGGAAGAGAAATTGTTTTGGCGATGGTGCATCGGAAGTTGTCCTTCAAGTTCCGGATCCAATAGCATCCGGGGAGGTGGGTTCTCGAGGTTCCTGTGAGCCGTCTACACGTAGACTGGTGCACACGGCTTAACCCGTGAACCAATACTTATGTCTCGGTGGGTGATCACAGTTTTGAACCCTTGCCTTTCTCTTTCGATCGGCAGCTGCTTGTGTCGTTTTGGTGCTCACCGGTGGTTGGAAAGAAAAGACGGCGTAGATGAGATAGCATGTACAGGTACTTGTACATGTACATATACCTGTGCGTACTATAGAGAAGTCTGGATTGTCCAGAGTCAGGAGTTCTCTGGCAGCCAGTAGCTTCTCACGACCAGAAAAAACGTCTATAAAAACGCAGATGAGATCCCTCTCATCGACCGTTGTTTAGTCGCAACCATCATCTCCAAACAAAACCAAGAAGCCGGTTCCTACGCTCTACCACTGATCCATCCCACACCACCAACACTCTCCCGATCCAAATCCAATTCCACAAAGCCTCCCAAGGCAAATCCAACAATCCCACGAACCCCCCCAGGCCAAATTCAATCGCACCAGGCCCTCCCAGCCCAAATCCCACCAGACCCTCCCGATTCCAACACACCGCACCTCACCACTCCCAATCTTTCACAATGGCTGGGGTTCTCCGAGAGGACCATATAGCCGCTCAAAACCGCCTTCGTGGTGGCCTCGATGGTGTCGACGAGGACATGAAATGTGTCCCCGCTGACATGTTTGTCCAGTCGGCCGGGTGCCTCGTGGTGGACCTTCCGCACGCCCTTACACTACTTATTTGGCACGGCAAGCTTGGGATCTGGCAAATTCCCAAGGGTCGACGCAACATTGGCGAATCAATGATTGATGCAGCTTTCCGCGAAACTTACGAGGAGACGGGCTATCGCGTTGATCGTCTCAAGGTGAATATGAGGACAAGGGCCTCAATCCCCAAGGACGAGAGACAGGGGAAGAAAGTTGATGTGGCCGAAGTTATTAGTGATAATGAGCCCGTAGCTGCGTGTACCTACGAGTGCCCGCAATCAGCAGAAAGGGGTGTCATGAAGACCGTTTTCTTTTTCCCCGCGAGCGGCGATTCAACGTCGGAGCGGGATCTAGACACTCAGGAGGCCCATGAGCACCTCACACCCCAGTGGTTCCCCTTTGAGGAGGCCATTGCCAAGTTGACCTTCCAAGCCGAGAAGGAGGCCGCTCGGAAGATAATTGAGTTGATTCAGAACAGCGGGCATGTCCTGGGAGGCGCGAATGGTGAGAAAGCTGAGGAGCATTAGGACATGAGCTTGAGATGGATGCTGGGAGTTTCTTCTGTTCTTTTCCATTTGACGAATGTTATGATCTCTTTTCTGGCAGTTACGAGTTGCAAATAGGTATCAGGTAGTTTATGATTTTGCGAATATTTCATCATTGGTTCGGAGATTGCTGATTGGTCAATTCCTTTGGCTCGGCAGATGAAAGACGGGAGCGAGGATGAAAAAGGCGGGGTAACTTTCCCAGAGTGCCCTTTTCTCATTATATTTTGCTGTACTGTTAGTTTGTCTACTATGAAGTACCTCAGATATCTTTTGTTATTTCCGTACCAAATTCATTGCAATGTAGGTATGAATACCTTTAATCTTGTAATTGTTGTGCTTGCAAAGTATCATTGAAGCACAAATGTCGATGACGTCAGCAGTTGAAGTGGGGAGTACCCCGCACTTTTCTTGATCCCCTGGAAGCAGCTGGAACCTAGAGCTTCCTTTTCATAGTTCCGATCTCACACCTATTGAGAGCTTTTGTTGGATCAAGGCTTCACAAAGAAAAAGGTAGGTAATGCCAGCCCTAAATCAGCTTCGTCTCAAGGCGACTCGTACCCTGTCCACCCGTTCACCCACTGACACCTGTCGTTTACCCAGCAGCAGCTTTTCATCTTTTCTTCGCCCTCCTCAATTGTCCATTACATCACCTTTCCCCTCAGTGTCTTATCCTTCTGTTGTAAATCACCCACCAACCGCCAAGATGTCAACCATGCCAGCCAGCCACGGTCACAATGAGGCCTGCTGCAATATCCCACCCGTCGTCTCTACCGGATACTCCCCCAAGGGTACCTATGAAGAGGTTGACGGTCTCAAGACATGTATGAATGCAACCCCAGTTCCCATACAGAAAGGTATTAACACCTTATAAAAAGACGTCACCGGCCCAGCCGACGCCACAAAGGGAATAGTCGTCATCTACGACATCTTTGGCTACTTTGATCAAACAGTCCAAGGCGCCGACATCCTCGCAATTTCACACCACGAAAAGTACAAGGTCTTCATTCCCGACTGGTTCGAGGGTGAGCCCTGCCCCATCGAGTGGTACCCTCCCAACACGGAAGAGAAGCAAAAGAGCCTCGGTGCCTTCTTCGGCAAGAACCCTCCCCCCGGAGTCGCCGCCAAGCTCCCGGCCTTCGTCAAGGCTTTGGGTGCAAAGAACCCTTCAATCAAATCATGGGGTGTCCTCGGTTTCTGCTGGGGTGGCAAGGTAGTCTCTCTCGTCACCTCTGGCTCGGAAAACCCTTTTGTCGTTGGAGCTGAGTGTCACCCTGCCATGGTTGATCCCAAGGAGGCTGAGGGCATCAAGATCCCCCTCATTTTGTTGGCGTCAAAGGAGGAGCCGGATGACAAGGTCAAGCAGTTTGAGGAGAACCTCAAGGTCTCCAAGCACGTCGAGACCTTCAAAGATCAGATCCACGGGTGGATGGCTGCTCGTGCTGATCTGTCTGATGCTCGTGTCAAGGAGGAGTATGCTCGTGGCTACAAGACGGTGCTTGATTTCTTTGCCAAGAACTGGTCGTGAGGTTTTTTTTCTTTATGCAAGAAATTCGACATGATGAAAAAGGGACTAAAACCTTGAAGGAATAAGCCTGTGGTTAGTTCGCCAAGGTTGTAAATGAAGATGAAATGTATACTAGGAATCAATCAAATATTATAAGCTTGTCGTTTGTTTTCAGATAGTATGCTCTCGCAATGACTAAACAGCAAACAATAAATCAACCAATGAAGAAAGGCCTGCTGCTACCCCTTTTTGATCCCACGCAACAATTTTTTTGGTTTTTTACTCATGTCCAAACAGTGGAAAAATCCAAAGGCTCTCCTATTTTTAATTACCGCTCTTCCACATCGTCACACCTCCAGACTTCCTTCGCAAGGGACTTGCAGGCCTCGCCGCCCCATCCGCTCCGGCAGCGAGTGACTTTTTCAACCTATTCCCCAAACTCAACCTTGCAGCGCTGACCGGCTCATCTCCTTCTATGGGCGGCTTCCCACCACCGATCCCCATCCCTCCCTGGAAGAACCCAGCAACAACATTGCTCGCAACGCTGCTCGCATTACTACTGCTCCCGCTGCTGCCTGTACCAGTAATAGTAACAGACGGAATGCCCCTACTATTAACAATGCTCTCCCACTCTTCCCTAATATCGATTCCGTTTTCATCCTCCCCATGATCCTCGCTCTGTCCAGCATCATTCTCCTCCTCTATATCGAGCGACGGCGGCGGCGGCGGCGGCGGCGTATTCTGAGAAGAAGACGTAAACATGGCGGCGCTGCCTCCGCTTACTCTCGCCAAAATCCCGCCAGCTATGCCCGAAGCGATTTTAGATCTGGTACTGCTGCCGGCGGCAGCCTGTGAATGTGACTGCTCCTCAATGGACGCAAGGCCGTTCAACGCATGAAACCTGGCAAGCTCCGTCGGTGCACTCTTCCGCCTCGACTTGACGTTTGAAGTTTGAGAAAAAGAAGGAGGAGGAGCCGCAAGACCACTATTCCCATTCTTACTCATTGTCAAAAGACCGCCACTGGACGTGTGACTCCTCTCCAGCGGCGGAGGCTTTGCTTTAGCCTTGGCCTCCGCCTTTGCTGCTTCCTTTTCGATTTCTTGCATCGCCATGGCATGCTGAAGAGCCGTCCAGCTCTCGATCTGCCCATTGGAGGCCTCAAGTGTGCAGTGACATTCATCTCCGGCCGGACACTCGGTCTCGCCCATTGCGTGCCAATCCGCCAAGCAGTGTTCATGACTGACGCAGCCACAGCCAAAGCAAGGAGAGAACTGCGCGACGACGGGCTCAAGGCAGTACACACACGTGAGCTGGTCCTGGGGCACCTTGGACCCGGGGCCGTTTTCGGGGTAGCAGCGCAGACAAATGCCGACGGCGCCACCCACGTTTCCGTTGTCTTCGCGGGTGTACTCAATAGGGTCGAGTTGAATTTCGTGAATATGACACATCCCGTTGATGTCCAGTCCGCGACCGGAGGCGGCGAGGATTCTTTGCCGCTCTTTGCGCCCGCCCAAAGGAAAAACGGGGGATGTGTTTCCTGCACGGGAATGACCGACCGGTGTGTCAATGTCATACCATTCGGACCCCGGAAAATCTGCTTTCGGTTGGAAACGTTCATCCTTGATATGGTTGAACTTCATAATCTCCAGACGAGAGAGGGACTCTCCCCACATTTGAAGCATCTCTCCGTAGGCGTATCGGTACTGGGAATAAAGGTCCCTGTTCTCTATGTCGATGAGGGGACTCGACATCCAGCCGTCATCGTCAAACATTCCCTGGTTATCTGCGGCGCAGGATACAGCCACCGGAACCATTGAGTTGATGTCCTCAGCCACCACTTCATCGTCTGAAGAGGACGTACGGGTTGTTGCGGTGCCGGGGGTTTCAGAAGCGCTACCAAACATTGTGGCGGCGCCCCAGGTCAGGGCACTGGGAGTCAGGTTGCTCAATATTTCCGCTGGGCTGGGCCTTTTCCTTGACGGAGGGTCGGGAGGAGACCCAGAGACCATGTTGGCAAGCGCCCGCGGAAGACTGGCCGTAAATGCGGCAGCGACCGACGAAGAGTTGGTACGGCTGAATAGTTTATTGCTTGGAGATGTTGACAAACTTTGCACCTGGCGGACATGATTCGGTGGCGTTTCTCCAGCTGACCATGAACCTCCCCGAAGGTCAATGAGCGAGATTACATCGTCCGAGCCTGGAGAATTAGAATACATCGCAGGCGTGTTGGCTATTCTGGGAGTAGTAATCGTAGAATTCGGCTGGCTAATGTAAATTCCGTTCCAGATTGCTGGGTCCGTTGGGAAATAGTCAAGGGAGAACGTCGGCGCCTTCATGGGGAGTGGTATCTCTAGTTGGGTCGAACGTGATGCCGCATAAGCAAGACCGTCCAACATGTCCGCGGCCGAATCCCCAAAAATACATGTCAGCATAGCCAACATTTGGATATCGGCAAGCTTCTCGAAATATTCAAATAGGTCAGCTATCAATTCTCTGGCAAGAGGATGACAGCCCCACTTGACTCGTCCAGCGACGGGATAGTTGCCATCGAAACCACCAGCTCGGGCTACAGCTTCCTTGGCGATGACAAGTATAGACTCCCTCGAATACCGTGGAAATTCGAGAGGGATTCCTCTTTTCAAGAGCAGTGCAGCATATTTCCAGATGCTTGCCAAGTCGGTGTAGCCGTACTTGTTTGCCACAGCAGCGTTATGGGTGCATACATCGGCACCGTCGCCGAAGATGGCATACTCTTGCGCGAACTCCTTCTTCGACGGCAGAAGATACCGGAGGTCGTGAAGATGCAAGATATTTTTAGGCCGGCCTAGTCTTCTCCGGCTCGTTCCCGTTCCAGTCCCAGTTCCGGGGCCAGTGCCACCTCCGCTGGAACGCAGCGAATCGTTGGTGCTCAGTGCTCTGCGGAAATGACGTCCAGGTTGATACCATAAATTTGGTATTCTATCGACCGTAGTCGGTTCCGAGTCCGTGGTTGAAGTCGTACTGGACGAGTCTGAATCATCAGTTTGGTCGTCTGTTACCGATGTATCGTCGTTGATCCTGTGTCTTGGAGCTGAGTGACTGTGATGAAGACGGCCAAACCCGGCAAAATTGGGTTCTCCTTTCTGTCGGTCCTTGGAGTCAGGAGGGGCAAGGAATAGTGCCTTTTTAGCAAGCTCATCCTTGGAGGGAAAGAAGCAGACAAGTCTACCGTCGTTGGAAAATGTGGCGCCACACAACCTGGGCGGCGGAGGCAAGATTGGACGTTGAGTTGGGGCCAAGGCGGCCGTGGGATCAATTTCGGTGCTGTTGCTCAATTCTTGAGACATGGACGCTGAACCCCCCGCCGGGATGTCATGTTCGTCGTCTTCACTAGAGCTCTCATCGGCCAGTCCATCTAAATCGTCATCCAAAGCCCGGACATTACTGAGAAACGTGGTGCTGCTTTCGAGATCCACTTCGCCGAGCAGATATTCAAAAGCTGTGAATAGGCAATTCTCCTTTCTGTGCAGAAACCTGTCTGCAAGTTCATGGAGTTCATGCTGAATCTTTTTGTGGATTTCATCTGGCATGAAAGATGTTTTCTCAACGATGAACCTGGGTGCCTTGATCTTGGGATAGTTGGTTGGTATGTCAACCTTGACCTTGATCCAAATAACACCACCCTTGGCACCCCAAGGCCCTTTGAGAGATGCCTTTACTATCAGGGCATCCCAATCAATGTTCTCCAAGGTGACGTTGGGAAGATTTTGCCCGATTCGCAAGATTTCCTCTTGAATCGTCTCCGGTTCTCCCCATTCATCATCGTAAGAGGGGCCGAACACTCCAGAGTCTTGAGGTCCCATTTTGCCGTTCATGTCGGAGCCCGACTTTCTCTTGCTCATAGTGATCCCCTTCATCCAACCAATTTGGAGCTGGCTCTTGTCAAGGGCCTTGCCGCGGTTGGTATTTGCCTTCATTGATGTAGCTCTCCAAGAAGGTCCTACGCGACGCACCCTAGTGCTTAATCCAAGACTCAGGGCGCTTGAGCGAATGTGGCCACTGGATCCGGGTCGTGGGTCGCTCATCGTTGGACTTCTCCGATCGCGATGAATCGAATCGTCCACGGTCCGGAATGTTTTATACATGGCACCTTTCCGCGTAAGAATGAGATTCTGCATCGAGGGTGAACCGCGAACATAACCGACGGATTCGAAGACCTGGGGTTCGACCTTGTGCAGCCGCAGTTCATTGTCTTCGCCCCACGAGACCAACTGAAATTCGCGCTCATCAATGCCATTATTATTGGCACTACCACGCGCTCTCCAAAGAAATTCTTTGACTTTGTGGTCGCCGTGCCCTTGAAAGATGGCAACAGGCTTGGCCGGGCCGTCGATGGGAGCTTCGGGATCCGGTCGCCTATCGTAAAGGTACAAATCGCCCGGCTCATTTTGAGGCATGGCGAGTAGTCCTGAGCCGAAAGGGGTGTGTCGAGCTCTCCATACAGGAAAGTTTGTACGAATAACCCTCTCTGGGGTATCACCATCTTGACTATAGTCCCAGAACTTGATGCTCTTGTCTAAAGAACATGTCACCAAGCAGGTGGGTTTGGTGCGATTCCAATCAATTCCGTAGATCTTGGATGTATGAGCACTGATAGTCTTGAGAGGTTCTGAGGTCCGTCTCCTGTCCCAAATGTGAAGCCAACGGTCGTGGGCAGATGCCAGGAAATGCTCGTCTTGGCGGCTGTATTTGACCTGTGTAGCACCAGCAAACCAGTCACAGAATGTGAGCGCTGGCTGTCTCGGTCTCCGCAGATCCCAGCAGTGAACATAGCCGTCAACAGCGCAAGTGGCTAGGGAGTCGGGATGATGGGCTGAGAAGTTGATGTCGGTGATGGCTCTGCTATGGGCCTGCAATGAATGCTCAACGGCGCCTGAGGATGAATCATCCCTCTTATTGAGGTTCCACACGAGACAGCGATGGTTTGCTGTTGAAGCGACCCAATAATCTCGGATGGCAAAGGGGGACCATTGGACATCGACAACAAGCCACGGGAGTCCGTGGCTGCTTAGCCTGCGTGGAGGGCTCCAGGGGGAGTCCAGATCAATGATGGCAAGGCCTTCGGGTCTGGATTTTTATGCATTAGAATTGATGCCAAGACGTACATATGTATGCGGAATCCTTACGATGCAAGTGCGACATCTCGACCGGATGGGGAGATGGTGGCTGAACCAACCAGGCCATCGACATGAATTGTTCCCTCAAGATCGAAAGTTTCACTATCGAAAGCAGACTTGATCACTTTTCCTTTCTTCGGAGGATCCGAAAGACGGTTAAAGGTAAACGGCATGGTCGACTACGGGGAAGTATTAGGACGTGGCGCATTGTGAAGCTCTCAGGCAACCGGCAAATGAGTTGAGACGACGACAGCAGAGGAGCCCAGGATGGATGGGGGGAGTGGGACAATGAGGGGAAAGGCCCTAATTGTGCAACGTGAGATGGATGGATGGTTCCCCCCCGCGTGTAGCCGTTGGCCGATAAGAAGGATACCGACGGGTTGAATCCCGTCGATACAGGATTCAATGTTGTTGAAGACAAAAATTCTACCAGTCAGTTGTTTGTATGTTAGGTAGTGTTGTAGGTGTACCGTAGCGCTGCGATCAAGGGCCGCTAATTGCTTGGATAAGAAAGGATGAACAGGGGTCCAGGGTCAAGATGCCAAGGCCACCCATGGCCCAAATGCAGAAAAAAAGAAAAGTCAGTGAGCAGAAGAAAGGATCCACACCCACATGAAACCGCTTCCCCCACTCTGATGAATGAGAAAATGCGGCAGAGAGAGAGAGCGCCAGTGAGAATGAGATCAAATCCGGCTGGCCCGTGCGCTTATCGATGGTCCCTGTCTCGTGCCCAAACCAACCCACCATGATGAGGCGGGCCTTTGCCTTGAGCCTGGAATCTGTTTAAAGTTCCAAGTTCCGCTTTCGCCTCTCTCAAACACCAACACCTATAGTTGCCTACCGCAACACTCGAGAACCGACTTTCTTTTCTTGTCCTTCTGTCACAATTGTCATCATCGGCGGTTGAATACCGCCTTCTTGCCAACACCAACTACCCCTCATTTTTGCTTCTTGCCGTTTCCAGCAATTAATCATTATCTACCATGGCTCTTCCCAAGAGAATTGTGAAGGAGACGGAGCGCCTGATGGCCGAGCCGTATGTTTCCTGCCTATTCCGAACACTCCATTGCCTCGAAGCGTTTTGTAGCCAGGCGCAAGCGTTGACTTTGTTACAACAGCGTACCGGGTATTAGCGCCGTTCCCCACGAGGATAACTTGCGATACTTTGATGTCGAAATCCACGGCCCATCATCTTCTCCCTACGAAGGTACCGTGCTCCTCATTTCCCGGCAAATTCGGTGCCAGGGCGAATAAAGAACACAAATATGCTGACTGCACCCAACCGCAGGGGGTGTCTTCAAACTCGAGCTCTTCCTTCCCGACGACTACCCCATGACCCCTCCCAAGATTCGCTTCCTCACCAAGATCTTTCACCCCAATGTAGACAAGTTGGGTCGTATCTGCCTCGATGTGCTGAAGAGTAGGGTTATATCTGGGGTCTCGACTAAAGAAGACAAGCTGACGCAGCATTTAGACAACTGGTCTCCCGCGCTTCAAATCCGAACCATTCTTCTTTCCATCCAGGCGCTCCTCGGTGCTCCCAATCCCGACGATCCGCTCGCTGCCGACGTTGCCAAAAGTTGGAAAGAGGACGAGCAAGCTGCTATTGCTACTGCAAAACAGTGGACACAACAATATGCCGTTCCCAAATAAGCATTGATAGCTGGTAGAAACGGATATTTGATTATACTGGGCGAGTTCCATCCAGGCCTACTAGAGAGTGAAGTTGCCCGATGCCGCTTTGGAATTCAGGGCTGGTTGAGGTTTGGTGCGTGATATTGAGCGACCGAGTATGAGGTGATACATACATAAGCCGTGTCGAGAGCTGCGGTGTCTTTTATGCACAATGACGGAGGTGTGGTTTTTTGGAGTGAGTATTTGCCTCTGAAATATGGCTGCCTCGATCTAGGACTATGCAGGCAAGATAGGATGTGTTTAGTCGGCTCTACATAAGTTGCTTTTTTCTAGCTGCGAATAAACTCGAGAAGGTTCTAAAACCCATAATCTTTTCGATATGAAGCGCTCCGTCACAGATCCGACATTTATCTTGTATCTACCTACAACCAGGTGATTGTTTGTTAGTGTGATTCTTGGCGTTCTATTTAATTCTCTTTTCATCCAAAAAAGCTCTTTTTAATACAAGATAGGCTGACGCATCATATTCTAAAGCCAAAGTACGGAATACTGATGGATCACAGTTTCAGGCATCGGACTACGCCGACCAAGGTTTCACAGCCTACTCTAGAAAACCCCTTTTGTTGTTTCTACCAATTCTATGGTTGCCCAGACAAGATCGACAGAGATCGATTCGGCTGTGAGCGCCACAAACTCGGCATAAACTTCCATTTCCAATTGTCGTCTGCTTTAACTTTGCAGTTTCACGCTCTTGTGGCGTCTCATCTGATCGCTCGGCGGTTGCAACCAATGTCCCGGGGACGCAGCAACACTTTCAGTTCGGTAGTTGTGTGCATTGCCGGTTACACCGGACTAATAAACGTGCATCTGAAGATAGGTAATAAAAGGCTCGGTGGCCCGAAAGATGGGATGACAAGAGGCACCCGACCTCTGCAGTGATCTTTGGAAAGTGGAAGTGGGGAAAACCCACGCCTGTCCACCCCGCAATTTTGAATGAATTCTCACGTCGGGAACCCTGTTGAACACCCGAAAAAAAAACTGCAGGGAGGGTCTCACAGGGTGGGGATCCAGAAAGAAAAAAAACAGAAGACGGCAATTTTAAAGTTTGAGGAATTGAAACGGAAAAAGAAAACAAAACATATTTAAACCCGACCTATAAACCGGACGTTATCCATTATGCAGTCGTAGTCCATGTCCCATTGTCCATTACATTAAGGTTTTGTTGATGACATTGACAGGGAAGTGGTCCTCCGCCCCGTTGGCGTGATGCTATGCAGGCATCATCCCAGACGTTCCCTTTCCTGGATTGGATCATGTCCCTCCTTCCATTCCAAGCCATCCCAATTCAAGTTGAGCATCCACTATTTTCCTTTGCCTACCCCCGGTGAAGCTCCTGTTGGGTCTAGCTCGCCCATCAAGTGGTTCTGCCGTTCTCCTCAGTCTGCTGAAGTCCATGCAGCTTGGAAGTGAACTGGGAAGCAGATTGCTTCCAATTTCGCAATTCCTCTCCTTTGAAAGGAAGAAAAAACACACAGGAGAGGGACTTCTTCCCAATCTTTCCGGTTCCTGTTGAACCCTGCGACGTTGCATTTTTTTGGCCGAACGGCGCCGATCAACGTTTCGTTTCCCTTTCTCCAAAAGACAGCTTCTCGGCAGCACCAAGCCAACCCCCTGGGAATCCCAGAAGAAAAACATTTACTCAACCCCCATTCGCCATTCGCCATTCGTTCAGACCCCCTTCTTCTACCCTTCTTTCGGTCTCCCCAAAAGCTTCGTTTTCCCAAACACCCAGACGCACTGCTGCTCATTGAGCGCCTGATTACATCCATTTACACGACTGTTGTGGAAGCCCAGTACATGTGTCGCCCACATGCATTCTGAATCTCTTGTCCGACGCTCGGACGATCCCTACGTTTACTTTCTTCGCCCTACCCTCCTTCGGTGGTGCCGTTCGTTGCAATTCTCCGTTGTTCCCAGCATCAACAACCATCATTCCACTCGCCGTATTGTATCAGAAAAACACTCGACATCCAACGCACAGATGCCAGCAGGAAAAGATTCAACCGCTACCAAGTCCACCGGTACGGGCGCCGTTGGCAGCAAGCGCTTCGAACTACCAGCTCTCGAGTTCAAGTTTGAGCCGTTGACAGATGGCACCGACATCCCACCTCCTCTGCCTTCGCCCATACCAGAGGAGGCGGTTTCAACGCCGTCTGAAACCCCTAAAGATGGGCTTACCGCGACCAACGGCAAAACGGACGCGGTGAAACCTCAAGTCGACACTGTTACCACGGGTGTAAAGCGGCCTGCCGAGGATTCTCCCGCTTCCCCAACCTTGTCGTCACGTCCTGGAAGCATCCGCCGCTTATTCAGTCGTACTCTCCTAAACAAGGCTTACGAGAATGGGGAGGAAGCAAAAACCACCAATGCTCGGCCTCCAAGCCGGGGTGCTGTTAGCGTTGTCGATTCTTCAAGAAGAGCCAAGCGATCGAGCGGCTGGTTCAGCAGGCTACGGGGCGGCGACAAGAATGTCTCACCTCTAACAGAGGAGAAGAAGCCAAGCGGGCCACCGCCGCCAATGATCCCTGAACTGACTGAGATCAAGGCGAAGGAGGATGTCAGCTTTAGCAGCGACCTTTTCAAGGATATCAAATGAAGGGACTATTATCCTGTGGAAAACGCCAAAATTCTCTATTTCGACCAAAGCAACAATATTATTAACTGCTATCCGCCCCACATATAAAACAAATCAGAATGAATAGTAGCCGGCCTGGACAGGCGTGAAGACGGAGGGTGTTTTATGAGATGTGGATTGAAGATACCCGGCTCGGTTTTTTACGGGCACAATCATTTTTCAGAACGATCATTTTATTTGCTTCTATCTTTCGATCATGTTTTGCTTTTTCTTTGTTTTCTTTTCTGGAATGTCTCACGTATCTGGTTGGCCCCTTGGGGGGCGGTACTCTCTGACGAAAATTATTTCTTCGGTTTCCTTTTATGATTCATTTGGGGCGTTTTTTTTTCGTACCCCTTTCAAAACAAAGGAGAGTTGAGTGATTGGATTTTTGAGAATCTAGTTTTTGGTGCCGAACCTCATCTAGGACGGCGCGGGGGTTTTACATTTGCTAAAGGAAGAGGAGGAAGCTTGGGGGGAGGAGAACAACCTCACACAAACAAACACACTATGCTTGACTGCTTACTTTATGACCTTTTTACTTGCTTACAGCACAATTATCTCTTTTCTCTCAACATATAACTCGTTATTTTTTTACTTGGAAGTGCATGGAGGGCTAATTAAACCCACACCAGATGTCGGTGAATTTTAGTCGACCTTGAAGATGAATGAGAAGCTGGAAGGACCTTCTCTTGTGGGTTGGGTAGGATTGCGCTTTGACGTTTAGTGACTTTCCCTTGCGATGCAAGTCATTACTGAAAGTGTTGTTAATGGTTGAAGAATGGTCATGCCACCACGGGTGAGTATTAAAAGGATGTATTGTAAATGGATCTGGCGCGGATGTTGACCGAAGTTGAGAAAGTGCTGCCTATGTATCTGCAGTAGAGTTGCTTCTTCATTTTATTTTTATGGGACTTTTCCCTTGTTTTATAGCTTCCCCCGTTTTATAAGCCTGACAGCTCGAGAAGAGCATTCTGATTGGTTGGGAGCTTTGGAGCTTGGAACCTTGAAAGCAGACGTCATTTGGGTGGCATTGAGGGTGGGGAAAGAGTCCATTGGGGAACAGGACAGCGTTGAAGATTTCGGTCAAAAGGCATCATGGTCTTTTAGGGATAAATGAAGATGTGATGGTCAATTGGTATTTTCTCATATTTGAGAGCATTGGTGTCATTTTTTGAGGCTACTGCTATGGTACTCGATCAGATATTCTACCATTTCATAAATGAGCAGAAACCCCAAACAACAGCTCTTCTCACAGCCTATGACGCTATTGGTTGGCCACTACTCCGTACAGAATAAGCACACCTACGGAGTAGATACCTGTTCCTCGGTTTCTTGACAAGAATTACCGCTATATTTTACTCCGTCCGTCTGGGTGATAAAACCCGAATATCATCCCTCTTTCCATGTATATATCCTACCTCAATATGAACTCCTAAAATACTACGCCCACTGTCCAAATAGTCACCATTCCCCAGCTCCCATCCATTCTTCCGGGTCTTTCCCTGCCCATCAGTCCGAGATCCACAACCCGTCGGTAGTGGGGCAGCACCACCCGAAGACGACGACAACAAGGAGTCCAAAAAACGCCAATTCAACTTTTATATACAAAACAAAACAACAAAAAAACGAGCAAATCACCCGCTCAACAGACAATGCCAACCGCCACTCTCCTAAGGGGGCCCAAAACGGTCCTTCGCAATGGTCTCGCCGCCAGCACCCGAATCATCCCCCAATTCCAAACTCCCCGCATCACCTTTCTTACCACCACCATCACCACCCAAAAACAACAACGCCGTCATCTCTCAGGTCCCTACGGCTACACACAAGCCAAATCCCTCGTATTTTCCTCCTTTGGCGAACCCTCAGACGTTTTACGCCTCCACACCCACTCAATCTCCCCTTCCTTACCCGACGGCTCCGTCCTCCTCCGCACCCTCGCAGCACCAATAAACCCAGCCGACGTAAACACAATCCAAGGAACCTACGGCGCAAAACCTAGTTTTGTTCCTGGATTACTAGGCACCAACGAACCGTCTGCGATCCCCGGAAACGAAGCGTGTTTTGAAGTACAAGCTGTAGGTTCCGGCGTCAAATCGTTTAAAAAGGGAGATTGGGTCATACCTGCAGTGACGGGTAGTGGGACATTTAGAACTCATGCTTTGGTGGAGAATGCGGAAAAGAATCTGTATAAACCTGGTGGGGAGCAGAATAAGGAAGCGTTGACGCCGGTTCAGGTCGCGACTGTTAGTGTTAACCCGTGTACGGCGTATCGAATGTTGAAGGATTACGTCGATTTGGTTAAACTTAGTGTTGAGGGTTTCAGAAGGCTGGATGGGACTCAGGCGGAGGGAGGGGCTTGGTTTTTGCAGAATGGGGCGAATAGTGGTGTTGGAAGGGCGGCTATTCAGTTTGGAAAGCTGTGGGGGTTGAGGAGTATTAATGTTGTGAGAGAAAGGGAAACACCTGAGGAAACGGAGAAACTCAAACAGGAGTTGTTGGATTTGGGTGCTACGGTTGTTGTTACGGAGCAAGAGTTTTTGAGTAGGGGGTTTAGGGAGCAGCTTGGTGAGTTGACGAGGGGAGGAAAGGATCCTTTGTTGTTGGGGATGAATTGTGTTGGTGGGAAATCGGCTAGTGCTGTGGTAAAGGCGCTGAGCCCAAAGGGAGTCATGGTTACTTATGGTGGTATGTCGAGGCAGAGTTTCCCTTTCCCAACGGGACCGCAGATTTTCAAGCGGTTGAGGTTTGAAGGTTTCTGGTTGAGTGAATGGGGCAAGGAGAATCCAGAGGAGAAGAAAAAGACGATTGATGAGATTTTACAGTTGATGAGGGAAGGAAAATTCAAGGAGGCACCGGTTCAGGAACTAAAGTGGGAGTGGGATACCGAGGAGAAGATTCTAAAGGACGCAGTTCAGGGCACTTTGGAGGGTTTCAGGAGCGGAAAGGGAGTTTTTGTTTATGGAAAGACATGATGATCATTGTTCGAATAACACTATGTAAATTTCAACACCAAAAAGACGAAACTACATATCATGATCGCCGGTGTAGAGTATATATAATCAAGCCCTAAATGCCTGCACAAGCTCATGTAGCTTGTCAATAACAACAGGAACCAACGCGTTCAAGTTGTCGTCTATGATTCTCTCTAGGTGCCTGATGGCCTCCTCTTCTGTTAGCTCAAGATGGAACCTGTCCTTAACCTTTAACACTGCCTTATCCGGCTCTAGTTTGATATCTGGAATGTTTGCGTCCACCATCAAGCTGAACAGATTAAGAATCAAGTTGCTGTTCTTCCTTAGCGCACTGTATGCCAGGAAGCAATATTGTTTAAACTGCTTGTAGTAGTCAGAGTTCGGCCCGCCCATGCAGTCGACCATCTCCTTGGAAAGCTTCATAGCTGGTGCAAAAGGCTTTGGATCGCGGCCGAGAATGTATCCGAAATCTGCGTGGAAAAAGTGGCCATCCGGAGCCAAGAGAAGATTATCCAAATGACGGTCGCCCACGCCGAGGATATAAGTAATGACGCAGTATCCAGCACATGACTTGATAAATATGTCCAAAGTCTCTTTCCGCAGACCATAAGGACCGTTGCTATCAGGGCTGTTTTGTTTGAGATATGACAGGGCAGGGTTGCTGCGAAACTTGGACGAGATTCCCTGGAAGGTCATTGACGGGACAAACTGAGATAGTCCCGCGCTTGTGCTGGTAGCCAGGATCTTGTAAGGGGAGAGTTTGAGGTCAAGGTTCTCCTTTTGGAGGAGATTGTCCATGAGGGTAATAATCTGTATCACCAATTGGTCTTGACGGAGATCATCTCCCGTCTTGAAGAGTATCGGATATTTCCTACCGGACGTAGTCTTGAAGGCAACCTTTATCGGGTGCAAAGAAGACTTGAACACAATGGTGTCCTCGGGCACGACGCCAATTATTTCTATCGACGGGTCCAAAGGCAGCGGCAATGGCGGGTCGATTGTGACCAGCTCGTTCTTGGGATCAGCCAAAAAGTGCTTCACTCGCTCGGTCCTCTTAGCGATCGATTCGTTCGACTCTTTAATCTCACCCGAGATCCTCGACAAGATAGCGATCCACTCGGCCTGTCTCAGAAGCGTCTGCCGCGTCTCGACTCCGTCTGGTTGCTTTACCAGCTCCGCCATGAAGTCGTAGGCAATTTTGCCGTAGATTGCGCGGTTCTCCTCGCCCTGGTCATCCGATTTATCATCACACTGAACCATGAGATACCACCACAAGTAGTTCCCAAGCGTGAAGCTGTTCACGGCCCTCGAAATGAGGAACTGAGCCAAAGAAGAGTCTTGTGTCACCTCATGACCAGGCTGCGTCGATATGTGTTCATACTTGAGTGCCTGAACCAGCTGCAGAAGATATAGAAGCAGCTCATTGTTATCTGCCTTTCGCAACCTCTCAACCGCAAAAGATCGAACTGCGGCGTTGTCAAAGGTCGGGCCAAGAAGTTCCAATGCGTCGTCGACATCAATATCTGTCCATTTTCCCAACACTTGAACAGCCTGCCTTGACTCGGAATAGTCTTGCCAATTGACAGACTTTACAAATTTGGTCAAGGCTTTCTTGTTCCTAGTCAAGTGATAGCGGAACTTCCAGACGAGATCCTTCTCCTCGGGCGACAGTATGTGTGTTGGCGAATATTCCATGATTATGTTGAGCTCGTCTCTGACCTTGGCATTGGGCTTCAGATCCTTGTCCAGAATTCCATTGCGGTGCTGAGTGCGTACTAATCTGCGATGTTTGCTCTCTGCGGGGTTGTCTCTTGCGTCGACTTCGGGGTCATAAACATGTATTAGCCTCCCCATATTATCCTCGTCGTCGTCATCTCTGTTGATGCCAGGACCAAGTTGAACTTCTGGTGGTGGCTTCAAGATTATATTGGACTGCGAAGCAGAGAGCGGGTGTTGCAAAGACGGAGGTGGATACTCATAATCAGCAAAAACCACGGGAAAGTCGAACCGTGGTAGTTCGATATTGATCCAAAAGTCTGACGGCTCCGGTGAGGAGGATGGATTGTCTGTTTGCGTGGCATCGCGCTGGGCGGCCTGTTGACGTTGCGCAGCCTTTGCTTTCATAGATGTTCTGGCAGACTGAAGTCCACGTTTCTCGTGTTTTCTAAACACGAACTGATCGAGCCAGTCAGCACGGGGGAGTTCGCCCATCTCATGTTTTTTGAACAGCTTGTCCATGCGCTCCGTTTCCTCGGCCTCCTTGTCTTCAAGTGCACCCTTTTTTGCCCGGCTCTTGGGAGGTGTCGCGGGCGTTTTTGAAACACTATTCCCATCGGCCTCCATGTGTCTGTAAATATAGCATTTCTGTCTCCCTTTGTGTAGTTGATTCTCCCTGTCAAAGAGGGGAAACGTAGTTCCGCCAAAGGGTATCGCGTGGCCCTTTGCCCCTGGCCCTCCCGTTGGCGACAAATCCCAGAGTGTGATGGCAAGACATGTGTTTAGTGGAATCGCAGAGTATTTTATTGGGAGTTCAAGCCATTCGTACCACTTCCTCTCAGCTCGGAAGGACTTGTATGCTGTTTGGATCGGGACGGTCAAAGGTTTGGATCCAGCCCAGACCTGGACGGTGACGTAGAGATCTGAATGGGGGTTCTGATTGGATCCGATATATTGCAGTTCGGGACGCTCTAATAGAGTAGAAGCCGGGATGGGTGCTTCGTCGCCCTCAAGGTTGAGGCTACAAGGCGCATCTTGTTAGCATCATCGACCATCAGACAGACAGTCATCCATCCATCTTGCATCCATCATCACTCACATGCGGACACTAACAGGGAAATCCACCGCATCAGACGTGGCAAATGAAAATGGTTCCATTGCGAGCGACGGGATATTGCCCAGGCACCCAGAGGACCCAAAGCGAAAGGTTCCAGGTTTGATGTAAAAAGTGCAAGCCCGTGTTGGGGTGAGATGGATAAGATGCCCTTGATTCTAGGTCACTGTCAGAGGGTGTCTAGGGTGCTACAGGTACTCCGTATCCTGGTAGCCCGCCCGCCCGCACCTGCCCCACTCCAAGCTCTCTTCATGCCTCACGCCCCCACCGTGACCCCCATGGATCCATTGACCCAACTCCAGGTTTCCCACTCTTGGCAGGTCGCGTCTCCAAATTCAATTTGAACAATTCACGCGTGTCCGGTCACCATTTTTTTGTATATACTGTCAGAATTACTGTCATTCTCCCAAACCAACTACAATGGACGATCAGCAAAACCTCTCAGTGAGGAGTCGAGGCCCTGACTCCTCTCGAAAGAGGGCCTCAGAATTGAGGGATGAGCAGCCCTCCACGAGTCGACGAAGAACCAGAGACCCATCTCCACGCGGTAACAATGTTGTGGACGAGTACGATCCGGATCAATCGATGCAGGAGCGTCGAGCCATCCAGAGAAAGCTGCGCGACATGCAAAAAGATTTGAGGGAGAACCCAGACAATTACATGAAGGAAGACCCGACAGCTCTGTACAAGTTTCTCGACGAGTCCAACACGGTAATGAAGAGCGTGAAACAAACGGCAGAAGCTGCAATAGACTCGCGAGGTCTGGTCATTGCTGCTGAGCTCGCGGCCCGTCGTGTCCAACGCCTCACTGCTGGAAATGTTGGTAACGGTATCGATGTGGACGAGCTTGTTGGCAAGTGTATCACGTTCATGCGAAACGGAGGAGGAATTCATGACGACAATGCTGCAGAACTCTCAAGCACTCAGAGACGAAGACGGCAGCCAATCCGAGGGGCGGCCGATAGTGACGGCGAGGATGACATCGGTGATGAGGGTGATATGCTCAACTGGGCCCATCTGGGACGTTTTGCTGCCACTCCTTCCGTTCGACGTCCAGCTCTCCCCGGGTTTCTCCTCGGCCCTCTTTCCATTGAAAAGAAGGCTCGGAAGATCACAAAGCGATCCGCACCGTTCAGGGTTAACAACCTTCAGGAGGTTCGGCCGCAAGAACTCCGTCCCGAGGACCTTAAAAAATCTGATGACAATAATTTGACCACTGTTTGCGCCAGAATCTACGAATTGTTGCTGGACAAACAAGACAAAGCTCAAAATGGAGTTGAAGACGAAATAGGTGAACAAGATCTCCCAGAAGAAGTGCAGGATGCCATCATGGAACGTCACGCTTTGAGGTCAACTGGCGGTATTTGCCTATTGCGCTTCGCGGTTAATCCGCACTCTTTTGGCCAAACCATTGAGAATCTGTTTTACGTCAGTTTTCTGATTCGGGATGGCCTCGTCAAGCTCGACTTTTGTAAATTTGATCTTCCATCCCTGGGTATGTGTCCATATCTTGCACTGTCCTTGTCGTGACTGCTTGCTGACTTGGGGACGTACAAAACAGAACCGGTTCATAGTACCGACGAAGCTTCTGTGGGGGCACAGAAGAAACTAAACCCACGACACCAAGCGATTATGTCAATGGATATGAGCATTTGGAGGCAGATTATCGAGGAATTCGACATGAAGGAACCAATGATACCTCATAGGCAGGAAGAGGCAGAGTCAGGGCCCGGTGCACGGGGCTGGTATAGCTAGGTTGGCCACGCCCGGCCGGAACAATCGAACCAAACTACCGGGTCTCTACAATAACATTATGAGCCAATTGACTGGGTCAAAATAGGCGATTGTTGGTGTTGGAATCTATTTGTTGGCTGCCAATCAGCGATGGAATGCTGGACCGTGCAAACATTGCACATTTCACACCTTACTTTTTTTTTCATTTCCAGCGAGATCAAGTACCAAGAACAACTATTCAATTCTTGGCGTGATAAAGTCAGATCGATGGGAAACTGTCTTTGTTGTGTGGGTAAATTCATCCGGAAACGGCAGGTAACTCTTGACGCTTTGTCTCTCAATTGGCCATCATGTCGTCGGTGTTTTTCGGCGCTTCAAGAAAACGGGCATGTCTTTCATTCGAAGTTTGTAGCTGTTTCCGGAATACTTGCTTGGCTGTGATCCAGCTTGTCAAATATGAGCATCGGCTCATCTGCGCCCTGTTCGGCTTTGAACATATATCCCTCTTTTAGGTCTTGTCAGCTTTTCGTTCAATCCGACACATTCAGAAAAGATGGCGGATAGTAGCAAGTCGGGAGAAGGGGGCGGAGAAGATGTCTTCTCAGGAGAGGGCGAAGGGGATGGTGCTCTCGGACAGGCAACAACTCCAGCCAGAGCCAGAGGACGAAGGGAAAGATTTAGACGGCCCCCTGGACCCAGAGGCGGTTCACGCAGCCCACGCAGCCGCTCCAGGGCAGACCGAAGTGCATCCCCTAGCCCTCCAGGAGGTCGTGTTGGTGGTATTGATCTGGATCCTTACGAAATGCCCGCTCTTGATCCATGGCATAGTGGACGCAAACCCTGGACGAAAGAGTATCTCGAAACCGTTGTCGGCAGACTCAAAGATGTCCTCACTGATCCAGAACACCTTGGCCTCCTTGAAAAAATCGACCCTGATAATATTCTTAATATTCCCAAGACCGCTGAAGATTCAGAGAGCAACCCAGCCGCGGGTACATGGAAGAGCCTCCTAGACCATGTCGACCTCTACATCAAATCAAGTATCAGTTACATTGAGTTATTGGGCAAGGTGAATCAGGCACTTACCGAGGAGCGTGAAGAGCTTGAGGGATGCAAGAAGGAGCTTGAAATCCAAAGGACAAAACGTGGAGAGGCCGAAAGATGGATCCTTGGTCTCGAGGCTGAGGCGGATAAGGTCCAACAGAACTTTGACGCAACGGTGAAAGAAAAGACGGCTCATCTAGAAGCACAGGCAAATCGATACCCTGAATTAGCGTCTAGGGGCTTACAGGGCCCCGGTGGCGGACGCGGCGGTGGTGTCAGCCGACTTGTTGCTTCAGAGTCTAAACAACTGGAGGAATTCAAACTTCAACTTGAGGAGGAGGTCCAAAGAAGGGAGGAAGAGCTCTACGACAGAATAGCAAAATTAGAGGAGCAGCTTGATAAAGCAAAAGCGGGCAAAAATGATCTCGACAAAAAATACGATCGACTCAAGGAACACGCACAACTGATTGAAAAGGGCTATGAAGAGGCCAGTAGATCTGGCTCAAGCTCCCGCAGCACCGAAAGCCCAGCTGTAGCTGAACTCGCGAGACAGCAAAGCCTGTATGAGGTTGAGAGGAAGGTTTCTGAGGAAAAGATTCAAGACTTGACTGCCCGCCTTGCATCAAACGAGGAGCAGCTGAGGAAGCAAGAGACTGAAGCGAAGAAGGTTTTCGATGAACAACTCGCCAAGGCGCGTGAAGACCATGCACGGGAGCTCGCCACGCTCGAGGCAAAGCATGCAGCAGAAACTGGCGCTCTCACGAAGCAGATTTCCGATCTCCAATCTGGCCACCCCCAGGAGCTTAGAGACTTGACCACACAACACAACCAGGAAACAGAACAATACAAGACGCAGATCTCGGACCTCAGCGCTGAACTCGAAACCTCCAAGGTTAACCAGGACAACTTATCGGCTCTAGTAAAAGCGCTCAACACTGATCTCGAGGAGGCCAAGAATACAAGCTCAGCAACGGCTACCAAACTTCAGTCTGAGCTCGCTGAACTGACGGAGAAGCTTGCCCAAGTCGAATCTGAGTTTGAAGCCAGCAAAACGAGAATTACCGAGTTGACCAATAGAATCCACCAACTCGAATCCGAGCTGGAGGCCAGCAACGCCAACAACGAGGATCTCACCAAGAAACTGGCTGAGCTGCAAGCTGCCCTTGATGCAAGCAATGCTTCCAATAACGAACTGATGACCAACATTGCTGAGCTCACAGGTGATCTCGAAGCGAGTAATGGATCCAACAACACCTTTACTGCCCAAATCGAGAAGCTTACAACTGATCTTGAAACGAGCAATATTTCCAACACCGACCTCACAGCCCAAATTGCTAAGTTTACCACTGACCTCGAAGCAAGCAATACTTTCAACACGGACCTTACAACCCAAACCGCGAAGCTCATAGCTGACCTCGAGGCGAGCAATGCCTCCAACAATAAACTTGCAACCCAGATCGCAGAGCTCAAAGGTGACCTGGAGGCGAGCAATGGTTCCAATACAGAACTCAAGGATCAAGTTTCTCGACTTGAATCCTACCTGCAAGAGAGTGAAGCCTCACACGGCGACCTGCTTAAACAACTGGACGAGGTTAAAAATGATCTCGAAACGAGCAAGGCGAGTGGCGGCGAGGCAGAATCGAGACTGTTTGAACAGCTCGCCCAGGTCAGATCAGAGCTCTCAATGAGCAAGGCCATGAGCGAGGAAGAAAAGTCGATACTACGCGAACAGCTTGCTGATGTCAAAGCCGAGCTTGATGCAAACAGGGCGACCAACGCCGAGGCGGAATCAAGACTGCGTGAACAACTGGCCGAGGTTAGAGCCGAGCTAGAGGCGAATAAGAACAAGAATAACGAGGAAAAGTCGATACTACTTGACCGACTAAACAAGGCCTCAGCCGACCTCGAGGCGATGAATGCCAGCAAAGGCGAGGTAGAATCGAGATTATCCGAACAATTGATTCAGGCCAGAGCCGAGCTAGAGAGTACAAGAGCCAGCAGTGAAGAGGAAAAGTCAAGTCTGCTTAAACAACTAAATAATGCCACATCCGACCTTAAGACAGCCAATACTAGCAAAGGGGAGGCGGAATCAAGACTGCTAGAACAACTTGCCGAGGTCAGAGCCGAGCTAGAGAATCTTAGGACGAGCAGTGAGGATGAAAAGTCGAGACTACTCGAACAATTGAACAGGGCCACAGCCGATCTCGAGACGGGCACGGCCAGCAGAGGGGAGGCTGAATCAAGATTATCAGAACAACTCACTGCAGTTAGAGCCGAGCTCGACGCCACAAAGACGCAATGGGGAAGAGAGACGTCTGGACTTCACGACGAAATTGCGCAGTTCAGAGCTGATGTGGATGAAAATAAGGCAACAAATGCCCAGCTCTCCGAAAGAGTGGCCGCTTTGGAATCGGAAATAGCTCAAAGAATCAAGGAACGCGATGCCGCACTTGAAGAAACCAAGAAAGTCCGTGACACACTTACGAGAGTCCAGCAACAACTCGGCCTCGAGGAGCTCGAAGAACTCATCTTCCGGATGCCGGCTGCATTGGTTCCCTTGCCTGCTTCGACCGAATCCGCTGCCAGGAGCGCTGGAGGCAGAGGTAGTAGAATCCCGCGGCCTATTTTCGGGAGCAAGAGTGCTCCTGCTCCCAAGTACCCAATTATGCCGAGGAGAACTCCAGACCCAAGGACAGCGGTTCGGAGACCACGTCGATTATCTGAGGAATCGAAATCAGCCGAATCAGCAGCTTCGTCTGCATTTGTCGATGAACCTCAGAGTGCGATGCCAGGCGGTCGTAAAATTGCAGTAACGAGCTACTTGTCAGGACTTGGATACCCCAATACGATGACGCAAGATGAGTTTGACAATGAAGCAAGTCTTTTGGATGAAGAGGTTGCCCAACTCGCACCGTCCAAATCCGCGGGCGAAGATGAGGAGCAATTCAGGGAGAGGATCAGAAGGCTTCAACTCAGGGCAGAGGATCTTGCCAGATATAACTCGTCCAACACTACAACAAACAATTTGCTCGCTGAAGCCACCAAAGCTCTGGAACTACTCGCCGGTAAAATTCCCGATAGTTACCAAGATGCCGAACTCTTTGACCTTTTGTACACGGCGACCGATGTTCTCCGCGACCTTGAAATGAAGATTGAGCAAGCAGGTCTAGACGAGGCGAAGATTAAGAGCGCAGCTGCCGAGGCAATCCCACCGCTGGACAGTGTTTTGGTAAAATACAAAGATAAGCATGATGATGCTGCTCACAAGGCAGTTTCCGACCTTGGAACCACATTGCGTGAGTGGGCAGCGAAGCCAGACACGGATAAGCGACCATTTACGGCACTCGAAGAGATCTTGAATCAATACTGGGGAAGGGTTGGAAATCTTTTTGTGAAGCACCGGAAGGGATACTCGATCGACGCCAGGAAAGTTGATGAAATCCAGCAATACATCGAAGGGCTTCACCAAGAGGCAGAGGCACTCACAGAGGCTGCTGAGAGGTACAAGACGTACAAGAAGGAATGGGGTGATAAGCCTCTCAGTGACGAGCATAAAGTTCAACTGAAAAACCTGGCAATCGAACTCGTAAAAAAGGGCGAATGGACTAGACCAAGTGCATTGCAGGGATTACTGGCAGAGGCCGGAGATTTTCTCCCAGGACACGCAGACATGGCACGACAGAGGAAGAGCATCAAGACTCCTCTCGATGCTCTCTGGGCTGAGGTTGGCAAACTAGACGAGAACAAGTGGCCTTTTAATGCCGTCATTGAGGAGTTGCAAAAGCTCATTGATAATGATCAGGTCCTCCGCAATGTGGAGAGGCTCGAACATCACAGAGATATCATAAGGGAAAAGATTGAAAAGTGTAATGGTCTCCGTACGGATTTGGAAGTGAACCATTTGCGAAGCTTGCAGAAACTCCTCGACGACGAGATTCGAGAGGCTGACGAACGAGCCCAGAAAGCACTCACAGACACTCTTGTTGAGGTGAATGCCGAGTTGCACAAACCGGAGCCGCCCCAAACCAAGGACGGTGAGGCTCAGACGGTCACTCAAGGAACAAAAACCGATGCCTCAACTCAATCAGACATCCTACCTCCGCCACAAACTAAGGATAGTGAGGCTCAAACAGTCACTCAAGGAACGAAAACCGATGCCTCAGTTCAAGCAAAAGTACCACCTCCCAAGCCCACAGCAGCCAACCGTCATTTAGAAGGCGCCTGCTTCTGCACCCTCTTTCTCTATTTCTTCCCAAATCTCTACCAAAGCATCATCAAAGGCGGTTGCTGCTCCCAAGGCCTTATGAAAACTCCAAATACCGAAGGCAGCAGAGCAGGCACCCAACCACCATCATCATCTCCCTCAACAACAGCGGAAACAACGAAATGCAAAGGCCATCACGGCCACGGCTACCTCTTAGCCTCAGGAGACACCTACACGTTAATCTGCAACATTCTCACCGCCCTCGTATGGTTCATCTCTCTAATTTTATATTCTCCATACGATTTCGGCGTTTACATTCTTTCTCTCATTCTCATCCCTTTTTCACCGTTTACTCTGGTTCTTTCCTACCTAAAATACTTTTACGCATATGTATATTTCAAACTGTTTGAACAAGGCAAAGAGGTTCCACCTAATCCTTCGACTCTGACAAACCCACGAGGTCATCCAAGAGCCAAGGGACCAAATAATCGTCCGTTATATGCTGCATCCACGAGGCCGGAATATCCAGGTATTGTGATACCTGCGATACCATCACCTGGTCGTCTGGTTTCATTTGCGGTCGTGACGTGGACTGTTTATGTTACTTTGGTTTATTTGGCTACTTATTGTGAGAGACAGATTTGGGTTGGGGCAAATGATCATTATGGGGGATGGAGGTTGAGAGGGTATACGTGGGACTTGGTTGAAGGGACGGAGCCGGTTCCGTATGCGGATTGGAGTTTGTATGCGGTTGATTGGAGGTTTGGAGGGGAGTTTGGGAGGTGGATTTTGGATACTTTGCATGGGATTTTTTATCCGCGGAATGCCGGGAAGTTGGGAGGTGTTGAATATTTGAGTGATGATGGTGGTGGTGGTAGGGCTTGGTTCAGTAGAGCTGCTAGTATATGGGGTTGATTGGGGTTTATCTCGTCCGGTGTTTTTTTTTTTTAGTTTTGTGTACCAAAATAGTGTTTTGTTGAGAGGTTAATGGTTTGACTTTTTCATTTCACAACAGAAAGAAATAAAAGGCAATATTGCGGAACGCCAGGGAGCTGCATGATTTGAACATCCAATCAGGTTCGACATGTGACGACCGACATGTTCCCCGAAAGGATCTTCAACGTCTTACAGCATATTCGCACTTCCCCCTGTTTTTAGCTCAAAGTTCGGCCCGAACCATACCTAGTCGTGACCAACTTTCATGAGTCGGTCATGGAAAAGGGGGGGAGGAGTGCGGGATGTTCAGAAGGAAGGTAATGGAAGATATAAGCTGGAATGATCCCTTTCTGAAAAAGGGAAAAGACTTGTATCAAGCAACTCTCTCTCAAATATCCCACAACAAAACAATCACAATGGGATCTAGAGGCCCCCAAATCCACCGGACAACCATGTTCAAGATTCCTGATGAGCAGAATCAGGAAAAGCTGGTTGATTTGTACCGTAAATTGGCAAAGGATCAAAAGAGGGTAATATCTCCTTTTTTTTTTCTTAAAAACATATTACTGACTATCATTCATCAAAAAAAAAAAACAGAACGGAAAGCCATACATCCTCTACTCAACCGCAGGCAAATCCAACCCCGACCAGCGATCAAAGGGCTATACCGTCATTTCCCACATGAGGTTCTCTAACCTCGACGACATGAACTACTACGACAACGAATGTGAGGCACACGCAGTTCTCAAGAAGGAAGGCGGAAATTTGGGGGTAGCTGAACCTCCTCTTGTTGTCTATTTTGAAGGAGAACCATTCAACTAGATATACACTGAAAAATTGTTTGGCGTGGTTCTGAAGGTGGACAATATATCTTGGGAAAATATACAGCTCAATGGCCAAGACACCTTTTCTTTTTCAAATAACTTGTGTTCAAATTTAGAAGGGAAGCTCTTTTTCTCGTATTTCTGGGTGGTTATTAAGCTGAGATATATAAATTTTTGGTTAAAGTACCGAGGGATCGGAGTCCAGGCAATAGAAACAAACCCTTACTACTTCTCCTCAGCCCTCTTCTTTAAACCCTCCATCCCAAGCCGAAACCCATTTTGTACTTGGTTCCCAACAGTCATCCTGACAACCGGAGCCAAAGGTCCGTAAAAAGTTTCCCAGCAGAGATATTCCGTATCATTTGATCCAGGAATCTCTATAAACTCTTGTACCCTCTCAGACCTCAACAACCATTCAGGCATGAAGAATGAAGGTCTAGGCCCCCAAGTGATTCTCCATCCTTTTCGTTTGCCTCCTTCATACTCTATCGGTTCCAGAACGTTTACTATCAATGCTGTTGGTCTTGCAGATCCGCTTTTGGGATCAAGAACTACGTCAAATGTGAATTTTGTGCCTTGTTTGAGTTTTTTCTCGTTGTCGTTGTCGTTGTCGTCGAAATCTGGCTGGTGATCAATTGTGCATTTTGGACAGAATTGGTTCCAGGTGGAATCTATACCCCAAAACAATAAAATTAGAAAAAGCGTTATTATTTCCAATGAAAAACAGGAATGACAAGCACATACACTTTGACGCATCAATAACAATGTCAAATACTGTTGAGGGCGGGGCAGCTATACGCGTTGAGCAGGCAATAGTGAATGAACCGCCGCTGCCGTATGTAGGCGTCGGAACTGGTTGTTCGGTGAGGATTTCGATGTAAGCTTTTTCAGCACCGGATCGAATTGGAGGCGATGACATTTTTTCAGAATTCAATTGGGGAGATGATTCCTTTGATGGAAATGCAATGTTTGAGATGGTGAACAGCTAGAAATTGGGGATTCCCCGCTCAAAATGAGATAAAGTGGACGCCGTGCCGCTCTTTGTGGCACAGCACATCTGCGACAACAGCATTTGTGGTACGACAAAAAGAAATTTTTAAAAAGGCATATTCCATTTGAAAAAGGCGTGTTCCATTTCAAAAAGGCATGTCTATAAACAAGTATATGTATGGCTTTGAGTAGCAGTACCGATAAGAACCCTTTCTTCGAAGTACCTATATGACAGATTTGATATTGCCTCGTTGTCGTCAATAGCATCATTTAATGGAACATGCCTTTTTAAAATAATAAAACGCCTATTTGTTTTGAAATGGGCATAATTTATAACTAAAAAGCATTTTTAATTATATAAAAAAAGGCTTCTTATAGATAAACAGCCATTCTTTGAACGGAAAAGGCCTTTTTGATATTAAAAAGACATCTTGATAATTAAAGAGGCAAAGCCTTTCATCAAAATGTGGCTTAAGATCAACTTATAGGAGTCATAGTGTGAATTGACACTCTCTTAAGTAAAGCTTATCTCGTGGGATGCTTCGTGGTGCCGACTTGGGTCGTCGCGTGTGGGTATATCGATCGTGAAGGTCTTCGTTTGGGTGTTTGAGAGTTTTCGGCATCCAGAAAAGACGAGGATGATAGCCTCAAGAAGCTGCATCAGGGAAGTTAGAGTGGCTAAATATAAGCAAGATAACATTTATGACTGTTTATATTAGAGGTGGTTAAACTATTATAGCCCAGTGGATAGGAAACTCTCCCTTGATATAATTGATAGTTGGCTGTAATTTGCTTTTATTGTCTGGGTTGATTTGTTTTATGATAGTCGAGCGATAGATAGTCGTTAGATGAGTGAAAATGAGGAGTGATTGAGTATAATTCCCATGAGATTGATTCTAATTGTGTCGATGTTTGTATAGGTTGATTATTATTTGATAGTAGAGCTAGAGGAGGCTGCTCTGATGCTCCGAATAAAGTGTCTTAGCTCTAGTTGTTGTGATTGCGTAGTTGTAGGTTACTTAGTGAGTGTGATATTTAGTGGATAGCGTTTGGCCGTATTCCTTGTATTAGTAGCGGTCGTTATTATAATCTTATGGTAAGTATTATACCCAATGTTTGCGTTTGGTTCCCTTCCTTTTTCTTTTTTTTTTTTCTCCGTCCACCCCCTCCCTTTTCAATTTACCCCTTTTCCCTTCTTCTTTTCGATCCTTTTCTTTCCTTCTTTCCTCTTCTTCTTTTCCATTCTTTCGTCCTCTCTTATATACCTCCTTTCATCATGTCCCTCAAAAATCTAGTTTCCATGACATTGTACTGCTGTATGGCCCTCACTCTGTCACTCTCTGGTTCTATTTCTTTCTTGTATTTCAATAATTCTTGGGAAGCCAAATTGAAGACATCACAATCTCACTATCTGCGTCGTTCAACCGGACATAATGTATATAGCAAGTCTTTATCCTCTTTGAACATCTTCTGGTGTACATACTTGTCAAACCGAGATGCTTATTGAAAAGAGAAAAGGCACTCGTACAAAGTGCAACCTGAACTCGACAGTCATGCAAGTAAAATCGCCTGTGGCAGATGCGTAACAGTAAGCGAATAACCAAGCATTGTGTTGTTGGCAGTGAGATTTAGGTACTGCAAGTGAATACATAGTTCAATGTCCTGCACCAGTCGCAAGTTGTTCCAGGTTGTGTTCAACCTTGCTGCTGCTGCAGCAGGTCTTGCATGCAACTGCTGTTATTGACAGCAATGACAGACACCACCTGCAGTCGAGACACCAAACATCAGACAAATGTGACCTACGTGCTGCTTGCTGCAAATTTGGAACCTCTACCACTCACTCAGTGCAAGTAGTGCAGGTAGGTGATGTGGCTGACATCAGTAGGTACTACCCAAGTAGCAAGAGCGTGCAACACAAAGCCCCAAAGGTCGCCACTGGACGTAACAAGGAGCAGTGTGAGCCAAAGCATAAAAGTTGGCAACACCTAGTCACTGTCATCAAGCAAGAGCTTAATGACAACCGGACGTGGGAGACGTGGTGATGTTTTCAACGGATTATATTCGGCTCAGTTCGGCCCCTTTTCGGTTATATTTGGCCTTCTTCATGTTGTCCGAGTCTTTAGGGGGGAGGTGCCTGCCGAACTTTTGGTTTCCCTTGTATGGTTGGCAGAAATCCCGATATTTAGGCGAATTTGCGGCCGATCAGCGAAGCAATCAGTACAAACGTGTCACTCAGATATCGCTGTTATGCAGTCATGGGTTTCGGCGAGTTGTCCAAGGGAAAAAAAGGTCGTGTTGAGATGAGGGTGGTGTGACCCCTTTTTCCTTCTTTTTTATTTTCTACCTTCGAACACCCGGCGCAGTGCCTATCGCTCAACAAACTTAAAAATATGGTCAAAATAACAAGCAATAAATGAGTGATTGCCTTTGTCGCCGAGAGAAAAACCATAGAGGTTGAGGGATGAGTTCAGGGTTAGGGTTTGCATCCATGTTTACTCACCTCAATACCCCTGAGTTTCCAAGACAACCAGAATTCCACAAATGTGAGCCCAACTCCACGAGAGAAGAATAATCTGGACCAGTGTTTAAGCAGCAATTGAAATTGAATTTGCATTTGATTCCCCCAGCCTCGCCTATCAAAATACGACGAAATACGAGAAACCACTTTTTAGCTTCCAGATTTAGACGGTGGTGATGGTCCCAATGACATGCTGCATGTGTTCTTTTTGCATCTTCAAAAAGAGCTCCGATGCCGACTCTGTTACCGTCATTCAAAGAGATGATAGCCATATATAAGATGATTGATCAGGGGTTTTGGCGTGATTGGGTCCCAAATTTCTGATAGTCGAAAAATAACCGGTGATGGCGTCCCGAAAATAACTGATAGTCGAGCCTGGCCCGAGACAGCCCTTTCATCTTCAACTGCAGGATCCAACATATGTTCCATTCCCTAAAAACACTTCTTCAACCCGTTGCCTCGCTCAGCAACCTAGACAAGGTGACAGCCTCATATCCTCGCCTCTTGAACTCAGGCAGTACTTTCTTCAACATCGGCTCAGTCCAAGACCTCCGGTCATGACAAATGATAATCCCTCCAGGACTGAGCATGCTCAGTATATGCCTTGCATTTATCCACGAATACCCAATCTGCGCATCGTGAGGATAAATGCTTCCCAAAACCAACCTATATCCCAACTTCCTCATCAATCCCCGGATTCGCTCGCTAAAGAACCCACTGCCAGGTCGATAATATCGTGTCCTTCCTTCACGCGGCGGCTCCCTGCCCTCGGCCTTGTACGCAGTATCAATCATTTCCTGAACTTTTCGTATTTGTGATTCCAACTCCTCGGTTCCCAGCTCCCTCGCCGGCTCATCGCGCATACCGTGGTTTGCGAGCTCATGGCCGCCCCTCACTATTTCTCGGAGTATGTCTTCCCTACCAGCCACCTGCGAGCCAATAACAAAAAAAGTAGCATGTGCACCGGCGGTAGTGAGGGCGTTCAAAATTTCGCGAGTATGATCGGACGGCGCGTCATCGATGGTCAATGCAACGAGCTTCTTGGATGGAGGAAGCCATATTCGAAAGAGGACGTCGGTCCATTGATGGGAGAGGTGGCGAATGAGCGCCGATGGAGGTTTGTATATCGCGTATAGTGGTATAAAAACCAAGAGGAGAATGAGAAGGAGTAATAAGAGGGTCAACATTCGGCGACGTCGGGCACGATGCCCGTGCGGTAGACGAAGAAGTCGAGGGAGGGATGGGAAATTCAGCATTTAATCAATCAGTGACTTCCTGTCGTTTGGAGGAAACAAAAAAAAAAAGGAAAGGGAGAAAGAAAAAGGAAATATCAAGAAATCATGATTACATTGGTTTATTGAAGAAATTAGCTTCAATTGGCAAACAGAGATGGGATGATGGTTGATGGGAAATGATGATAGGAAGGCGCAGCTTTAGGGGGGAAATGCACGGCGATAACGATAAGCCCCACCTGAGCTGTGGTGTTGGCTGCTGCCCTGTGCAATGGGGGTTTATAAGTGGGTGTAGCGTTGGTAAATGTCGGAGTAGGCCAGCTCAATATCGCACTCATTTCCTGCCTTTTACCGGATGTGACCGTGAGTTGGCCTCAAATACTCCATTTAACAATCTTTGGCACAAACTATCTGGACATCCAGAGTTCGATTCTTCTTTTTGTCACTTTTTTTTACTTTATTTTTCATTTTTTCCCTCTTGATATTTTCTCGGATTTGATCTTGCATGTTCGCTTTAATTTTCTTTTCCTTATTATTCCTATATTTCTTCAACTAACCTCCTGGCAAACCAGATGTCCTTTTCCACCATTCATTCAGCCACACGCCGCCCATTGACCTCAAAGCCCGTCGAGCTTCAATTTCCGACTCTCAAAGAATCGACTTGTCTAAAATCCCGATACCATCTCAAAGATGCGGGATTCCATCGGAGAACCAGGTTTCCCCAGACAAGTCAAACTCTCATGCATGCATGTGGATGAGGTCCACCGATTACCATTATCGTCAGTCAAATACTTGGTGTTTATTTTAGTTGAACCTTGATGGCCTTTTTCCTTGACAATTGAAATCATGATGCTTCCAAATAGGTAATGCACATCTCATAAACAATGTTGAACAGAGATTAGAAATTCATCCCATGCGGGGTTCCGGCATACGGATATGTGATGCCGGGTTCTAGCCCCAAAAAATGCAACCTCGGCTCCCGCTCAGCTAGCCTTTCTTCTCACAGGCACAGGCGGACCTGCCCTGCCTCGGTCTTTGTCTGAGAAGCAATGAGAGGATGTGATTTTTGAGGGGAATTGGCTACTCGGTCTGGTGTTTTTTTGTGTCATTTGTCTCGTCAAAGACAGCGATTTAATTGGTTCCTAGTGGTGGAAACCGGAGTAGCTAGCGAACAAATAACCCAAGTAGCGGTGGCGGGGATTCCAAGTTTGTTTTGTCTAAGCTGGTTTCGGGAAACCTGACTCTGGGGAAATCGGATTCCACGACGAGGGGGCTGGCATACAATACTTATCAAACCCCTTCCCAGCTACAACAATCACAACAAATAATCTCTTCAAAGACGAAAAAAGATAAAATGGCTGGAAGAGTGCGCCAACCCATCAACGTCAATGCGCTGGAGAAATGGCTGTGGAGGAATGTCCCGGAGATTGAGGCGCCTTTGGACGTCAGACAGGTGATTGCTCCCATCGACAACAGTTTGCATCAACCACATCAACTTACACCAATCTCCCATTCGCAGTTTGGTTTCGGCCAATCCAATCCGACCTACCAATTGACCGCCGCCGACGGCAAGCGCTATGTTCTCCGAAAGAAGCCTCCCGGAAGGCTCGTTTCCAAGACGGCTCACAAGGTTGAGCGCGAGTATCGAATCATCTCGGCCCTCGCAAACACCGACGTTCCTGTTCCAAAGGCCTACTGCCTCTGCGAAGACCCCGAAGTGATTGGAACCCCCTTTTACATCATGGAGTTCCTTGACGGCCGAATCTTTGAGGATCCCATCATCCCCAACGTTCTCCCGGACCATCGTCGAGCAATATGGGCCGACGCCGTGCGCACCCTCGCCAAGTTGCATCGCATCGACCCAAAGACGGTAGGCCTCGAGAACTTTGGAAAGCACACGGGATTCTATAATCGTCAGATAGATACCTGGAGCGCCATCTGCAATGCTCAGGCTGCTGTTGAGGATGTAGAGACGGGCATCCCCGTCGGCCAGCTCCCCCATTTCCAAGAGCTCATGCAATTCTTTGCCGATGAGAGCCAGCAGCCTGTTGACAAGGGAACTCTGATTCATGGTGACTTCAAGATTGATAATCTCGTTTTTCACAAGACGGAGCCACGAGTCATTGGAATTCTCGAGTGCGTACACCCACCCATTAATAAATGATCTCTTTTTACTGACTGTGTGTTCATATGAAACAGTTGGGAAATGTCCACCATAGGTCATCCTTTCTCCGACCTCACCAACTTGCTCACTCCCTACTTTACGGCCCGTTTGGATCCCTCTCGGTCCATCAACGTTCATCCGGGCTTCTTGCCCAGAAAGACTCACGGCCTCCCAACTCCTGAAGAGATCACCTATCTTTACTTTAACGTCGTTGACCCACCCGTAAGAAAGGACAACCTGTCTTCGGCCGTCGAGCTCTCCCTCCAGCGCGACAGAGATCGCGAGATGCAATGGGCCATGGCGTTCAACATTTTCAGGCTTTCGGCAATCTGTCAGGGTATTGCAGCGAGGCAGGCCGGGAGGCAGGCCAGCAGTGAGCAGGCGAGAAGGTACGGAGACGCGAGGCACTCATTGGCCGAGTTTGCTTGGGATCTGGTCGATGGAATTTCTAGAACGACGAATAAGCATTCCAAGTTATAATAAATTTCCTTCATTATAAGCAGAAAGCAGAGAGAGGAGAGCACAGCATGGCAGGCGCAATTATGTATGTTTATTATTTTTGGTCGTTATTTATCTTTTGTATTTTGGATATTCAGGTTATTTGATAGAGAGCGTCAATTCACACCATGATCGATGATGACTTCTTATACTGTGATTCCTATACCTAACCCTTAGTTAACGAGGTTTTTTGTCAAAAGAGCTAATGTCTATGAAAATCTTTAAGCCTAAATGTTGTAATTACTAGAAAAGATCTGTGATATATTAAAACTACAAGAGCGTTGCCTTTGCTCAATGCTTCGATAGGAATGTGGAGCGAAACCCACCACAACCACCTACACTGGACTCATGGGGGCAAGCCCCCAAATCCCCAGTCCTCGCTTCGCTCGATTATCTATATCTTGTTGATGCAATCGCTGCCACGGCTTCCTACTTAATACTGGTGGCCTTTGAAGATCAGTACTGGCCCTGAAATATAGTAAGTTGAATACCGGATGTGGAATATTGGTTGTCGAATATTGGCCTGGGAATATTTAGGTGGCTTTTGTTGAATAATGAACCTGGTGATTGTTTCCTGGTAACGGCTTCCTGGCACTTTCGTATTGTTCCTTCTTTCTGGCAAGCAAAAACAATACCATTTCCACGAGCCGTGTTACGAGCAATACTAAATGGTACGCTAAATCTCTCAGCTAATGGACACACGAGAAAACTTTTGCGGCAAGGTCTTATAAGGGGAGAGAAGGTCCTGATAGATTTTCCATTCCAAAGAATTTCAAATTCCGTTATATTGGCGTTTTGTTCCAATAAGATAGAGGAAGAAGCCCATTAACACCTTTCAGATGGTGGTTTTGAGTGGCAGTACTGAAAAGAACTTTGTCTTTGAAGTACAGTACCTATAGTTGTGGGAGGTCATCGATTATAATGTGGATTGACGCTTTCAGTTTATGTATCTTAGCTCTCAAGCATTTTATGACTCCTTGTACATGTACATACACTACCAAGCGTCAAAATGTGCGGACATGCTAATCCTCATCAAACAAAGAGGTTCTAAACTCAGTCACCGCAACTTTGAAATGCAAATAAAATCAAAAACACTCCGGACAAAACTTTTATTTGGTGGCCAGGAATATTGGTAGTTCTCATCATCCGACGTTTCTATTTCAACGATTTTGTGGTCTTGATATCGGTCTATGTGGGAAAGTGTGTAATCACTGTTACTCAATGATGATTTTTTGCTCTTACTTTCTTTCCCTTCCTACTGATTACTTTTGGGATGTTGAGGTTGGAAAGGAACGTTCTGCTTTCAGTTTTTGTTTTGCTCATCCAAAGGAAACAAACCAAATGCTTCTATTTGGGGTATGCTGTACCACTCCAACAATATTGTATCTAATTCCCACTGGGGTATTCTTCGTTGTAAAGCACAAATATGTTGGGAAACACAAACCACCGATGTGGATGGTCAATCACTTTATAATCTCTTGAGGCCGTTCATTTCAATTTTAAAGCTAATTATTTCATCTTTATTTGAGATATTTGGATCTGCCCAATAAAAGTACAAGTGAGGCAAAGACGCACATTCATGCATATGTGGTGTGGTGCCACCACATGGCTCTGGCATCAGGGTTTGGCCGAGTCGATCAGCCGCCCTTTAACTACATATCTACTTTTCGTCTTGATCTCCAGTTCGAGAAGCCCATCTGATTTCTGTTTGAGTTGGAATGAATCTGATTTTGCAAAACTTTCTGACCCAATGATCAGACCGCTCGGCCGCAATGGACCGGCTAACAGTGTATGAAGAGACAAATTTGGGCGGCATAAGCAGATCTTAGATCGCACTTCCCGTCTCAAAAGTTCGGGATGTTTTCAAAACCGGCCTAGACCTGGCGTGGTGTGTAGACGAGAACTACATATATACAATTAGAGTAAAGATTACTCTGATCTGTGGTCTCTTTATGTGGTGGCCGTCTGTTGGCCGTCGGTAGGGCAAGAAGCTGTGCCTCTAGCCCACCGCGCCTCCATCACACAGCTATCCGGTAGTTGATGGAGGGGGCGTGTAATTTATTGATCAAAGGTTGGGGCTCTTTTTTGCTTACTTTGCTGTGCCTCTGAGAACGGAAGGAAAACGTGATTGCGATGGCACAGGTACATATATATCGAAATACGCTTGATGAAGAGGTTACGCAGCATATAGAGGAATAGGCTGAGGGAAGGATAGGAATATGCTCCTACAGGTGTAACATAATATTTTGAGGATTCGACTGTAAATCATCGCTTTCTGCGGCCGTCTTGGGTGATCGACCGCGGAGAACAAAAGGCGGTTCCGTTGGGGACAATGATCAGCATGCCGGGGTAGGTATTATGCTGAGCTTTCGTATATGCCGATGCAGTTGTTTCATCTCAGCGGTTCTTGGAACGGTAGAGATCTTGGAACAAACATCGCGGTAGCTTATTGCTGACTTGCGTTTCTTGCCGCTCCCATCACATTGAGTTCTTAGAGGGAACCGATGTACCGGTAGCATTTGGAGATCTTTTTGCAATGTACCCTGGTTTGGTTCCAAAGGGCCCAGGCGTGGTGAAAAGGAGAGATGGGTTAACAATTTCGGCGTCTTTCCGAACGGGAAACGTTGTAAACTTGTGTCAAAGGTCAGGCGGGCGGTCTGATGAGCTAACCGATCAACTGGGAGTGAGTCCAAAGAAGCAGGACGAGGATATCAACTGCCGCATCAATAAGCAATCAGCGTTGAAATTACTCTACACCACATATCCGAACGGTAGAGTAGCCTCGCATGCAAGCGAAGCTATCCACAAACCCATTCCGGGAGCTATCCTACACGTGGAAAAAGGGGATTTTGAAGAATTAATGGAGAGGTCAGAGCTTGCGTTCCATCGTTCAATACGAGCGTGATGGCATCAACTCGAAACAAGGACCAGGAGCCCCTGAGAAAAGCCTCAGTTTGGGAGTGCCCTCCATCCACTGTCGCACCACTTGTCGGAAAGGGAAAGGCCTCCTCGTGCCATGGGTGTTCTTGGCGGTGCGTGCTCCAAGCGATGGTGAACGGCGTCCGGCTTGCGAGCTAGATATCAGAGGATCCATCAAGAACAGGCGACAAGTGATAATGCTGAGATGAATGATATTTCCGATCTATTGTTGTTTGTGATGAGTTTTTGAGACACAACAAAGACAGAGGAGCATCTAAACATGGGTAATGATGTCAGATACGCGCGGCTGATGCAGACTAAAACAGACATTGACGGTTGAGGCGGCGGCTGTCATCAGCTTTCCTGGGAACCTTGTGGATCAATCCGAAAAGCGATCTGGGCTGGGGGCGATTCGCTCACTCATCCACACCCCCGTGGCGTCCACAACCGAACAATTGACGGGTTTGGCGGGATGATGGAGCTGCCGGAAATATCTACACGCTATCGATATCAACTCGTGACTTTTGTCATGGAAATTGCGGGGACTCCATCTTGAACGTCAAAGCAATCAAGAGAGACAGACAAAAAAAAAAGGATCGGAGATACCGCTAGTGCCGTTGGGAAGCCATTTCCAACGGACAATTCTTGGTGATGGATTCTCTTCAATCACAAGAGTCAATGCGTTACGGTGACTTGTTCTTGTTGTTATTCACCTGAGATGTGATGATTTATATGGTATGGTAGGTTCTACCGTTAGAGTCGTAGTGCATCTTGTTTCCTTTGAATTCCCCGAAATTTGAGTTGAACGATTTCTGTCCATTCTTGCGGAGTAGACGCACAGAGGGTGGTGTTGCAACTTCCCCCTCCTCTCCAAGAAGTGGGGCGCTCGGGCCGAAATAATCATGCTTGTTGATTGGTCCTGGAGTCGATGCCAAGATTCTCCCTGTTTCCCGGAAGAGCTTGTCCACCTGAAACATCAGAGACCGCCTTGCAGCCCAATCCAGAAAAAGAATGACAGACGCTGTGAAACGCGGAATAATTTGATCGAATTCCGTGGGTACCCGTGACCCGCCAGAAAGACCTCTCTGATATATCGTATATCCATTCTCAAAATACAAAGAGATGAATTGGAAATTATCATGGCGTGGTCCAAGAGGTACCCATTGACGATTCGGTGTGAATGGACAACCGGTGATTTTCTCCTTTTTCATGAATATTGAGACTTCTAGATGCAGCTTCTTGGCCCGTTGATGTTACTCTGGAGACCAGTTTAGGAAAAGCTCGATTGCGGGGAGAAGTGGTGCAAAATTCTCAAAATTCCCGAATGAAAAAAGCAAACCTGGAAATCTGGATCCATCATCAAATCGAAAAAGGATTGGACGGGATGGCGTTCGTACCTGCAGTAGCGCGACAGGTGTGGCTGAGCAGCAAGGCGACTGTTTCAACAGCAAGAAGGGGGTTTTTTTTTTTTTTTGCCCGCACCATTGACGTTCCATCACCAATCCAGAAAGTGTTAGTGCACCCGTCTTTCGTTGTTCTGAACGGTATACCATATAACGGCCACGTAAATTGTGTCTTGAAAAAGACAAGACATTTTTGACGGCGGCAGAGGCGGTTACGGCCATCGACTCCTCCTCCTCCGTCATCATCATCGGAATCGGCCTCTTTGCCGCTCTCGCAGTCATGGAAACGCTTTACTACAAGACATTACCGTTCATTTTGAACGTCAAATGTGTAACCGATTGGGCCACGGCGTTGCAAACGCTCAGCCAACCCCTGGGCCAGATCTCTAGCGAACCCCTGTCCATATCCCTGTCTTTCTTGGGAACCGCGCGCTCTCTGTTCGATTGTGGAGTCATGTCTTTGCAAGTGCAGCTTCGCAGCTACCTCTCACAGTTCAACCTCTTTTTGCACTGGCAGTTGATCCTTGCAAATTTCTTTTTGACTGAGATGAAAGTTGCATTGGGAAAGGAAGCTAATGTAGCGCCTTGATCTCTGTCGCATCGTCTGGCTGCCGTGGGCCATCATGACCTGCACGTTCCGACTCCATCCCTCCCCCATCACTGCGTTCACACCCAAGATCCTCACATTCTGGACCTCTACTCCCGGACGGCGAGCAAGGACAAGCAATGACCGGCCAGTGGCCACCCCCCCTGCTCATGGGGAACATCTCCACCATGGCGATGGTTTGCATTGGATATATGAACATCGTCCAACCCTCCTCTGTGTTCCCTTTCTCTTCTCTCAGCAGTGATCAAGTCTTTCTTCGGTGTGGTATTTCCTTTTTTTCCAACATTATCATCATTATCAGAGGCAAAGTCATTCGCTTCCTTTGCCTCGCTTTCTTTTTCATATTTACACACACAATCGTTGACTAAGGCGCAAGGATCGCCCAAATATCATCAGTCTATTCACATTTGTTTATATTGACAACATTTTACCGCACATTAACAACATCACTTCACAATGAAGAGCTTTATGGTTTTCGTCCTTGCGGCGGCCGGAGTTGAGGCAACTGTAAGACTACCTTACCTACTATCCATACAACTCATATAACATCATACTTACATAGAAATTCTTAGTTCAAAAACGCTTCTCCTTTCAAGTGCCCCGCCAACACCGACAACAAGTGTACCCCCAAGCAGTCCTCTGGTTTCGACTGGAGTGATCTCAACCTCGGTGGCTTTGCCAACTACAATGACTTCAACTTCAACGGATGGACTTGCGGATCATCTGGTGGTGGTGGACGTTTCAGTGGTTCTCCAGGCGGCAAGTTCATTAGCGGAACATGCCACAGTGACAAGAGCAAGTCACCATCTTTCGGATGCGGCCCTGCCGTCGACAAGTTCTCCCTCGGAGCCATCAAGGTTGAGCCCGAGTTCGACTGCGACCTCGAGTTCCACTATGAGATGCCTGATGGATCTGCTTGCAAGCACCGCAACGCCTGCAAGAAGTCTGGTACCCTCGTCAAGAACACCCAGTGCGGTGGTGCCAAGAAGGTTACCATCGTCTATCCTCCTCAGCCCAACAAGCCAAAGCAGAGCTGCAGCGTCAAGGTTCCCACCGTTTCCTTCGACTGCAGCACCGCCTCTAGCACCAAGCCTTTGACCAGCACCAAACAGGCTTCCACTTCCACTTCCAAGCCTGTCATCACCACTTCTGAGGTCAAGACCACCTCCACCAGCGCCGCCGCCACCACCTCCTCCGTTCCTGCCGAGACGACCAGCAGTGTCAGCCCCGGTGAGACCACCAGCGCTACTGTTCCCGGTGTTGAGACCACCGCCACTGTTCCCGGCGAGAGCACCATCACCACTGCCCCTGGCAAGAGCACCACTGTCACCCTCCCCGGCGAGGAGACCACCAGCGTCAGCCCCGGTGAGAGCACCGTCCCTGCCGAGGAGACCACCACTGCTCCCGCTCCTGGTGAGGAGACCTCCACTGCTACCATCCCTGGCGCCGAGACCACCGCTACCGTCCCTGCTGAGACCACCACTGCTCCTGCTGAGACCACCACTGCTCCTGCTGAGACCACCACTGCTCCTGCCGAGACCGTTACCCTCAGCACTCCCATCACCACTGTGATCACCACCGAGTTCCAGACCACCTCTACCATCTTCAGCACCGTCATCCAGACCATCACCCAGTGCGAGCCTACTGTTCCTGACTGCCCTGCCAATGGTGGCGTCACCACCACTGTTGCTACCGTCGTTGTCTCCACCACCATCTGCCCCGTCACCGAGACCCTCACCACCGTCATCAGCACCTCCATCATTCCTGCTGAGCCCACCAGCACTCCCGTTGGAGGCGAAACCACTGTTGTTTCTCCTGGTGAGACCACTGTTGTTGCCCCTGGTGAGACCACCGTTGTCGCCCCTGGCGAGAGCACTGTTGTTGTTCCTGGTGTTACCACCGCACCCGGTGAGGTCACTACCACTGCTGGCGTTCCCACCACCATCGTCACCTCGGTCAAGCCTGTCGAGACTCTTCCCTGCCCCAACGTTGTTCCCTCTTGCTTGAACACCTTCCTGTTCAGCGTTGGTTGCCAGGACAACACTGATACCGAGTGCTACTGCCCTGATGCCATCTTCGTCAAGAACGTCTATGACTGCCTTTACGCCCACGGCGAGTCTGACCAGGTCGTCTCCGAGGCCGTCATTTTCTTCCAGGGTCTCTGCGCTCCTTGGGTTGACAAGAACCCTGCCGTCGTCACCGCTCCCACCGTCACCAGCTACATCACCGTCACTGCTGCCCCCACGGTTGCTCCCGTCTACACCACCATCACCATCGACACCACCACTGTCGAGCCCTGCACTGACGATGCCGGTGAGATCATCCCCGGCTCCAGCACCACTGTTGTCGTTGCCACCACCGTCCCTGTTCCCCAGGTCGGCTTCACCACCGGCTCTGCTGGCGTTGTTGATGTCATCCCGATCACTGCTGCTCCCGTCTTCAATGGCGGTGAGGGCTCCAACGGTGGCGGCGCTGTCATCACTGCCAACGGTACCGCCATCACCGTTCCCACTGGAACCGGCTCCATCCGCCCTACCCAGAGCGTCGTCCTTGCTGGCAGCACCCGCATCGGTACCAGCTTCGGCCTTGCCGCTGGTATTGCTCTCATTGCTGCCTTTGGCCTCTAAGTTTGTTTAGATAGCCAAACGCGTGTACACTATCATCTCTCTCTAGCATCATTTCCTTTTTTATCTCATCAAAAAGTCATTCACGGACCCTGGAGGGTACTGTCTCCGATTCTTTACGATCCTTACGACAGCGAATATACGGCATAAAGCATTTTTTGTGTTTTTTTTTATATCACACACATCGGTTTCTTTTTTCCTTTTTTTGGGTGGCTTTCACTCTTGAATTTTTTTTAATATGCCTAGATGTTGACGCTTTATTCATAATTCTTTGGCCATGGTTTGGATTTTTTAGACATTGCATGGGTTGAAAGGTGTGTTTGAAGGGGCGCCACGATTTAGTGGCATATAGGCATATTTTTTTGTTTTTTTACAGCAATATTGATACAGCTGGTGAGAGAAAATCAGCAATCTCTCTGTACATAATAGTTAATGCCCCCAAAAATGGCAAGACCAAAGAAAGTTTAAAAATAATGTTTTGAGTTCCATTAAAGATGTAATGTGATTTGTTGGAGTAATCTCATCACAGCCTTTTTCCCTTCTTTTTCTTTGCATTTTCGTTCTCGATATCTGGAGCAGAGAAATCTTTACCAAATAAACCGAGGAAATATGTACTCCTAGTCAAGTTTAATGCTAGCTTTTATTCACCACGGAATTAATATTAGCAGTTCTCTTTTATTTTTATTTTTTGGCTCTCTTTGGCAAAACTCACAGTAATACCAATATTCCCCCAAGTCATTGCGTTCCAATTTGCAATAGTTATCCAAAGTTTTGTCCAGTCCCAGAGCGATACAAGTAAAGGCAACATGACTCAAATCAGCGATCCAGAGGGCTCTGAGATAGGCTTTTACGACGTGGTTTTCGGAAGTGGTTTGGAGGATCGTGAGGGAGAGGCAAAAGAGGAGGAAGTAGGGGTTTCCTAGTTGAGTTGTTGTGAGGAGTGACGAGGGGGGGAATGTATCAGGGGTTAGGGTTAGGGTTATTGGTGGTGGTACCAGTAGTTGTTGAGATGTGAACCAGGTTGGGCTTAGGATTGCTGGGAGGGAACCTGCTAAACATTTGGGGGATTAGTTTTGGGGGGAAAAGAGGGAAAGGGGAAAGAGGAGAGGAGAAATACAGAGTGATTGGTTCGAGGATTGTGAATGTTATTCGTGGGATTAGGGGGAGTTGAGATGCCATTTTTGGGTTGGGGGTTGGGGATTGGGTGAGGAATTTGAAGGATTTGAAGTTTGAGAGACGGGAAGACTTATTTTATTTTTGGGGGGGTTGTAAATGGTGAAAGTTAAAGTTGAGGTGGGTGAATCTGGGTTATAACATGGTACGGGGCAAGGCCGGGGTGGTGTGGATGTTCGCAATGGGCATATATGGTGGTAGATCGGCTTAACAGATGTCAAACTGAACGTGTTACACTGCATATACAAATTCTACCTCTCCATGTTGCTATCTGTACTAGAACTCGAATTCGAACAGGTTAGATTGTGCAAGTACCGGTAGGCTCCGACAGCTCAACGATACTGTGTTCTCATTGGTCAAACATATATGGAATATTTGCTGTTTGCCCTAACTATGATTCGCTCCGACTCGCTTGTATGTTCCTAGGTTTGTTTTATCAAAAGATATCAATGATCGCATTCAAATTCACAGCAATTCTTGTTTGATGTTGTTGGATAGTAATACTTTCAGGACAGACTTTTGGGGTTGTCAGCGCCCCCGACCGAACGGCATATTTTGCCCCTCATGGTGCAACCCCTCATTTTAAATCCGGGGCTAAAATCCGCTGGAACTTTTTGGGAGTTCGGCGTGATCGGGCATTCGAAGCATCCGATTTGTTCGGACATGTCGTCACCAAAGAGAGAGATAACAAGCAAGTGTAGTGGTGGAAGGTGGAACATGCGGAACAATTATTTACAAAGACACAGTTTTCATCACAGATTTCATTTCCAATCTAATACTTTTTGTCGCTACGTAACAACAGTTCGCTCAACTGGCTCTTTTAACGGCTTTCTTGTTCTATTTGGGAATCATTGCTGTCTCGACTTTGATTCCATTCCTGCAATCTCTCAAGATTTCTTCCCGCAGACAATCGCAGAGGCTCAACATGAGTGCTACTCACCACACCCAATCAACCCACGGCAATGGTGGTGTGGTGGATGATGATGAAAATGAAGACTCCACATATGAGAATCAGGGTGTTGAAAATGAGGAAGAGGAGGAAGCAGAAGCCGAGAATGATGACGACGATGATGATGATGAAGATTATGAAGAAGAAGAAGATGATGATGAAGACGATGACTACGGAGATCCTCCCCCGATAGAGATCGAGGTGGAGATCCAAGGGGTCACTGGCGGCCCGGTCACAAGGACATTGAGAATAGGCCCTGGTAAGTAACCAGCCCATTATTTCCAACAATGTTAATCCTTATATCTAACGCGGAAGCAACGCAGGCGGCGTGAGCCAACGCCAACTATTGGAGTTACTTCGTGGGGGACAGCCAACAGGTTTCGGTTGGGGTTTCTACGATTCTGACGATGATGGCATTGACGCCCCTCCCAGAGCTAAGCCCGAGGACTTCCCAAAAGTTCCAAGCGAAGAGGGCATCAAGCTCATGGGTGCGGGCCTATTTGGATACTGCGATATCCGAGATCCAAGGCAGAAGAGTCTAGCTAGACGGCTTCTGGACAGGGAGTTGGGGTTGGGCGCAGAGACTCGCAACAGGAATCGAGGGCTTATGCTTCAACAACAGATTCCAATGACAAAACCCGAATTTGTCATCCACTACGACGAGCCGGTGTGTTGCGGACAGTTCTCCGATGATGGCAATTTCTTCTACAATGCCGCCAAGGACTTCAAAGTTCGGCTGTACGATACATCGAACCCTTACCAGTGGAGGCACTACAAGACGGTCCTTCACCCCTTTGGTCAGTGGACCTTGACAGACTCTGCTTTGAGTCCCGACAACAAATGGTTGGCCTTCACTTCTCTGCAACCAGAGGTCTGTATTACGCCTACCGATCCAACAGAGACCGGCGAGCCATACACGCTGGACTTTGCGCCCCCTGGATATCGTTTCGCCATCTTCTCGATTCGCTTCTCTAATGATGGCAAGCACCTGATTGCGGGAACGGGCGCGGACTCGATCGTAGTCTATGACATTGAACGAAGGACCCCAATACACTGGGTCAAGGCACACCAAAATGATGTCAACGCTGTCTGTTTTGCCGACAAGATGTCTCCTCACGTTCTCTACTCTGGGTCAGACGATGCGTAAGTCATCCCTTGTCTCTAACCATGACTCTGAACAAGACGGGCTGACATTACATCTTTTTAGTACCATCAAAGTATGGGACACCCGGTCCATCGGCGGGAGTCGACCTGCAGGAGCCTTTATAGGACACACACAAGGAATTACGTACATTGACAGCAAAGGCGACGGGCGATACATCCTCTCCAACGGCAAGGAGCAGTCAATGAAGCTTTGGGATCTACGCATGGCTAAGAGTGGAACATGGTTCGAAGAAACTCGACCGACAGTCGCCACGGAATCGATGGCTCGTCGATACGACTACGATTATCGGTGGCAAGATTACGATGACGGGTATTTCTACAAGCATCCTCATGACAACTCTCTGGTCACTTTCAGAGGTCATAAGGTACAACGGACCTTGATTCGGTGTCACTTCTCGCCGCCTGGGAGCACGGACTCGAGATATGTGTACTCTGGGAGTCATGACGGTAATATCTGGATTTGGAATCTGGATGCCACTATTGCTGCCAAGATTGACGTAAAGGCTGCTACCTCAGGTAGGGTGAAACCGAAACCGAGGAGGTTTTCGTGGCACCGAGAACATACAGGGGAGCAGACGACGCTTGTGAGGGATGTTGGATGGCACCCTCATGCGCCCATGCTTGTTGGTGAGTTTCTTTGTTCTGCCTTTTTTTTTTTTTTGTTCAATGGCTAATATGTGAGAATTATAGCTTCGTCGTGGAGTGGAGGAGCGATGGACGCAGGAACGGCAAGTATTCATTCCTGGAACGATGGCGATTTTGATGAAGGGGAACTTGAAATGGGGAGGTCGGTTGACGAAAAGTTGAATCCGCTTGATCCTGCTCTCCTTGTCAAGGTTTGATGGGTTAAATACAACTGGTATTGACACGGATAACGTATTATAATGATAGCTAATGACTTGATGAAATTGATAATTTTGCTTTCAATCTATCCGTACAAAAAGTCCAAAACTATTGGGTGTTACGTTGACCCTCTACCTATCCGTACAATACCCCCCCTGAATGATTGTTAGTTCAATACATAATATAATCATGGACACGCCTTTTTGAGATCAAAAACACCTATTTGTTTTTAAATATGCCTGATTCATAGATAAAACCCATCCTCAATAATAAAAGGACTTTCAATAAATAAATAACCATTTCTTAAACGAAAAAGGATTTTGAAGAACAAAATAGGCGTTTTTAATTCCAAATATGCATGTTGAAGATAAGTATCGTGCTAACAAACATTTAAGGGGGGGTTTTGTACATATAAGCAATAACAAAACACTCCAGCACCTTAATACTGATATAGAAGAAAACACCCTTTATAAACTCCCTTATCACCCTTTATAGCATGCTACTGGTTAGTGGTCCTGGCTCGGAACGTATCGGACGTTATTCTTGGCCTCCTGGCCAGTTTCTCCCGGATTGTGTCCCTTAGGCGATTTTTTGTTCCTCCACCCTCCTCTTGTTGATTGGAAGCTGAAGCTTCCACGGCGGCTCTGATATCGTCACCTTTCTTCCAGCCGATGCTGCTCAATACCTTCCTCACCTTATCTCTTTTCCTGAGCGTATCCGTCTTCAAAGTAGTTGTCTCTTGCTTCTCTGCTGCCCTTTCCACCTGGGCCACCACATTTTCCCGCCTCTCGACTCCTTTCCCTTTATGCTGATTCCCATCTCTCCCTCAAGTCTTGGTACCACAACTTCTTTCCCTTTGCCCAAATCTTTACTCCAATAGGAGAGTCTCCAGCCTTTGGAGTCAAATACTAATTACTCCCCTCTCCAGCTCTGTGCAGTTCTCGGTAATGTCGACCGGCATAGCGATGTTGCCTGGTCCGGCCTCCGCCACTAGGTGGAACAGCAGTCGTACCATAGCCCAATATACAGTGAGCAGGATATTGTAATCTATGACCCTCTTGGACTCGTGGAAGTCCCAGTTGGTCATCGCCTGGACCCTGGCCTGAGAAGGGGTCCAGTCCCGGTTCCAGCTGACAAAGCGCCCGTTCGCGGAGGAGCCGTTGAAATCGCAAATTTGGAACGAGATTCCGAAGTCGTCCCAGTTCAGGTTTGGTTTCATGAAGGCCACTGCGCCAGTCATTCGCTCGGTCTTGGTTTGGATGCGGGCTGTTTCCGGTTTATTCGAAGCATTCCTCGTCGACTGCTTCCGCTTAGACGGGGTTACAGGGTTGCTGACAGGCAGGTTGGTGTTCCATACTCCCACCTTTGTCATTGTTTCGACCCCCCGGCGAGCTCGGATGGGACCTGGGTGAGAGACGGGACAATTGGTGTCCCAGTTCTTGAATACCCACTCCCAAAGCCAATGGATATAATGTTACGACAGGAGACGTGTTTGAAATCCCAACCCAGCTAAGACACGCAGAGAAAATGGTGGCAGCATTGGAGTTACAATGGGCTCTCATCAATATATTTTTGATCGCTGGGGGTGCCGAACCCCTAGAGGACACCGATTATAATCCGCCATTCTTAGATGATGATTGGAGGTTACCTGGTATACGGGACGAGGAGATTGCTCGCTTTAAAGCCTATAGACAGTCGCCGAGAAGAAGAAGAGAACCAAGTGAAGCTATCCGAAGCGGAAGATAGCGAGGGTGAGGATACCGAGCCAGAGGAGGCGGAGACAGCTCGTGAAGCTTGTTCTCTGCCGCCACAAGAACGCAGAGATGCGGCAATTGGCTGACGACTCGGACCAGATCCTGGCCAAACGCCAGATTACGACCGAGTCTCCGATGGACCAGGGAAGGGTTACGGCTGCGGAGGCTGCGGAGGCTTAGGGAGGAGGTTAGTCGACCGGGTTTTAAAGGATAATGAAAATAAGCAGGGAAGCGGGAGACAGAGGGGAAGTAAGAGGGAGAGAAAGATAATTAGGAGGATTGGGTCTTGATTTTTATTTCCTATTTTGTATTTCCGAGTTTAATACAGGTGCGGTATTAGAAGGTCCCAATAATTATATATCCCGGTTTGATCAGAAAATAAATGGCTTAGGAGTCGCGTGAAACTGTTCCTTCTTTCTACCAGCTAGAACTCTTGCGGAGAAGTCTTATAAAAGGGGAGAGAAGCTGCTGACAGATTTTCCCGTCCATTTTAAAAAGAATTCCAAATTACGCCATATTGGAGCGCCAATTAACTCTCTCAACAGCAAGATATCCCACCAACCAAGGAGCATAGCTCCTTATCTACTCCACCAATTGTTCCATTCATCAACACATAATCCTCTTCCAACCCCCCTTGTGGTGTAGTTGGCTATCACGTTCGGCTGTAAAGGAATTTATTGATTACCGAAAGGTCACCGGCTCGATTCCGGTCGAGGGGACGGAAATGTTTTTTTATAGTTTCCCTTTTATTTTATTTTTTCTTCCATTCCCGTTGCATGCCGATGGTTTTTTTTTTTTTTTTTTTTTTCTTTTTTCTCCAAAAAAACCCAAAAAGGAATAAATTTATCACTCGATTCCTATTTGTTACGATTATTTCACAGAAGCAGAAAGAAAATGTTTTTTGGGAACAATAATTTTTTTTTCAGCACGAAATGAAAAAGGTTTGTTTTTTTCTACCCATCATTTTTTTTCCCTCTTTCTACTATTCTTTGCACCGAGAAAAGATGGGAAAGCTATCAAGAAAAATTATCCAAAATATACACAAACATACACATTTAAGCCTTCTGTTTCGCCCTCTATTTTCCATTCGTGATGTAATTGATTGACTTGACGAAAACAGATCGTCTCATTTGACACTAGGTCGTGATCGGCGGTCCTGAGTAAGCCTTCCTGAATGGCCCGTGCCACAAAATGAATGGTTTTACTTGGTTTCCTGAAAACCTTATTGTTCTGAACGGTCGGAAAGGTGGTGGTGGAAGCCGTAGTTGGTTGGGTGTAAGGGTTAGGGCTTACTCTGGGTGGTGTGGTCGTTCAGGAAAATGAATGGGCTTTTCAGCAGGGGTTTGGCCAAAGAATACCTGGGAATGGCATTCAGGAATCCTGAACGACCACATTCAGCACCATTCAGCAACCAAAAATACCGATCAAAATAATGAACGGTCCAAAATGAACATGTTCAGGAAGGTTTCCAACACAACCGATCATGCCCTTACTTTAGGCGCTGCCGGTGAATCGGTTGAGAACATCAAGCAAGCTACGGCACAAAGTACCGGCACCGCAACCTGATTCGGCGGCAGCAGCACCACCAGCACCACCAGTTGCAGGAGTAGCGGCGGCACCACCAGTGGCAGCGCCAGCCTTGGGAAGGAAGACGGCCCATTGTCCATTGAGGTTATTGACCTTGAGGGTGAGCTCGGCCTCCTCGGCTTCGAACTCGAGCTCGCCGATGGTGTCGCTGATGACAAAGGTGTTGGTCTCGGAGCAGAGCTTACCGATCTTGCCCTGGCTGATGTCGAGGTTGCCGTCCGCGTTGCGGATCCAATCGATCTTTTGGAGAGTCAAGTTGCGGGTGCCGCCTCTAAGTTTGACTGAGTAGGCGACTGGCTCGAGGAAGTCGAATCCGTCGGGGGCGCTGCCGGTTGGTTTTTGGACTTGTTGGACGGTAAGGGTGCGTCCGTTTTGGTTTTGGAACTCGACTTCGAAAAGGCCGATGTTCTGGGAAATATGTTAGTGATGACTTGGGATGGATGATATGTGTGGGATGGGGGGTGACTCACGGTGGGAGGGAAGAGAACATCCGTCTTGATGTTGCCACCGCCTAGTGAAATGGCACGGCCGAAGGTGCCCTGAAGCTCGAGCTCGTTCTCATCTTTCTCCTCGCCCTCTTCGGCGCCGGCATTGACGCTCGTCGCTACTGCAGCTGCAGTGGATGTCTTGCTGGCGACGGCTGAGGCGGTGGATGATGCGACGGCAGTGGCGGAGGTGACCTGATTTTGAGGAGATGGGATGGCAGAGACGGAGACGGCCAGGAGGGCTGAGATGAGGCTGGAAGAGAACTTCATTTTGACGTTTTCTTTGGTAGGAAAGGAAGGAATGAGTGTGTGTATGTATACGATGTAGGTTAAAAGCTTGTAAGGTTTGAACGAGCGGACCAGCCACAGAGTGAAAGAGAAGAATGTACAAGAGGAAAGAAAACGAAGGGAACCTTCAAGGTTGACTATGTCACAACGTGCTGAGGATGAACGGAATGAAGAAGAAAGAAGGGGAAAAGACACCTCAGCAGATGTTCTATCATGAGTATTTTATACAACTATCTATCTCATCAGGTCTGATGCCGAGAAACTAACTGACAAGAGAGAAACAAGCAATCTGAACCGCCTTGGGTACGCTTGGCCTGGCAATGCTTGCCCATTTCCTCTCGGATCCATCTCACAAATCTCTTGGACTCCAGCATCGAAACATGGCCAAGGTATTTCTCTCCAAAAAAAATTATGTGACCATTTCTGTGGTGGTCAAGTATATAGCGGTCTAAGCGTCTGGCACTCAATTGGGTATGTAGTCGTGTGCCGATTTCCGAAAAGGGGTTGAGAGGAAGATATTGATGATGGGGAAAAAGGCAAGTTTAGCCTGAAGTTGCCAAAAGAAGTTATTCGAAGATCCGTCCAAAGGATTGGGACGAACACCCCTAGCTCAGATCTGAGACAAGGCGTTGATCCACCTCGGCGCTCTCCTCGGCGAACCTGGGCACTGCAATCTTTTTTGGCCTTTCTATCATGATACCTTGGTGCGGGGAGATTTTTCTTTCTCTTTTCTTTTGAACTTTCGCCACCAACGTGCTTATGGAGATGTGTGTGGGAATAGCAATAAGCGCCAGCTGCAGAGTTCGGACGATTTACTCCGTAATTCTGTCTCATAATTTTCTGCATCTCCATTGCGTCAACGCTAATGATCACGAGATTGCCCTCGACGAATTAATTGTACAGCAAACTCGGTTCTTACGGAACAAAAGCGTCTAGTTGATGAGGCACTAGGAAGAAAGCATGTATCAGAAGTTTTAGATTTTGCATTTTTTGAGAAATAAAGGGGGGTTTTGTTTTGGTCGCGTGTACTGCCCCGTGGCTATGATTTTGAAGGTACCCACGTGCACAGAATGACTCGGGTAGGCGCTTATGGCATTGCATTTAGATGATGGGTTCATTCTGGTAACCACGGTGTGTATCATCGAACTTTGAGCTAAAAGGCAAGGACAATATTTATTGGAGAGGAGGCCTCTTTATTTGGTTTTTGTTGTTTCGTCAAATCTTGCCCCTTTTCGACCCGATACTTGATTTTTTTCCCCTCCTGTGTCCAGTGTTGATGACAGATTTATTTTTGTATATGGGTCAATGGCTATAGTTTGTCAAGACTTGACGGAGATGTACATGCACATACCTAAGCAACAGAGTTATTAACGCCTGTCAGTTGGACCCGAGATGACTCCGCTGCCTACTGTTGCCCCTGATTTTGATCACTCTAGCAGCCTGTATACAGAAAGAACAAGATGGATCCCACAGAGGTTCATCATGGCCTGCCAATATATCAGTGTTCTCATCATTCCAAGCTGAGCACCCCAGAGATCTGGCCAGAAATGGATTATTGAAGACACCCTTCCTAAGTTGGCAGAAAATCCGAAGGCTTTTTTTTCTTTTCTTTTTTTGCGTGCTTAGATCTAACCAGGACATCAAGTGCCGAGATGTGCGCATATATTGGGTTTGCAGGCTTCCGGCGGGCCACAAGCAAACCCATCCCGCCCGCCTGGGTCGTTGAACTGGGACCGAATATGGGATTGAGGCACTTCTCTCAAAGGGAGATGTATAAGAAATAAAGGCGTTGCTCAGAGATGCGGCGAATGGTCATCCAGCATCATTGGATTTCGTCTCTGTTCCCCTTTTCCGAGTGGTATGATCATAGATGACTGGGTGTGAAGACGGATTGGGAATAGGGAAGGTTGAAACGATGCACCACCAGAAAATGATGGACAGTGAAAGCTTTTCATCCGCGTGTAGTTGCTCCCAAGCTTTTATGGGCATAGCCAAGGAAAGGCATCATCTTGGAAGGTGAGCTTGGTTTCCATCAGTGGACACTGATGAAGTCTGGACTCTTGAGGTTTACACAACTCCACATGAAATTGGGGAAAGGATTGCTTGTAAAGTGAAAAAAAAACACTCGGAAATTGAACGGCAATATCAGAGCACATCAAACATTTTCTGTGTGTGTGTGTGTGAAATAGCCTGCTCCAAAATGAAGCAAGTCTCAAGGCAGGCAGGTGGTCGTGTGCCTTTTCCTTCCTTCCCATTTCGAGCAAAGCCGTTGTGACGCAGGGAACCGAGGATCCATGTCAGGGCAGAAATGAATTAACCAATCAGAAAACTTCTTCAGGGGCTGCCCCCACAAGACCTGGCACAACCGAGGGGTTCTTGGCTTTTTGGTGTCCCCACGGTTTCCACTCTATTCCTACCCGCTGGCAGAGATGCATGTTTGATCGACTTCCTGCATTTCCTTTTTCTCAAGAGGATGTCCTTACCAGTCTCACCATGATGCCCTGTCTAGTCTGATACCGTGTAACTGGGCTGCTGGTGGACAGCGCTTGTATCATCCACGCCGACTTATCCGATCTCTCGTCAACACCGAGCGCACGCTCCTCGACTAGCAATGGGGGTTTGTTTGATGTTTGAGAACCCCCATGTGTGGCTCACAGTGGGTGGTTCTCCTTGGATTCTCTATCTATACTTTCCCTCACGCCACTTTTCTCGCGGAAAAGAGATCTTTTCTTTGTTCCTTTCTGTTTCTTCTTACTACTCCATTCTTTTCTCCCACTTTCCTTTTTCTTTTATTTCCTCATCTTCAATTCTTTGGACAGGCAGCTGGCTGCATTTCTTTCGCTTCCTGTTTCTACTTTTTGTTTTGCTTGTAGTCCTTTTTTTTTGGTTCCCCCTAATTCTCTTCTTTCAGTGCACTTTTAGACGAAACAATGAGGGTAACAGCACCGTCTCTCCGCCGGCGGAATGTTGCAAGGCTGGAGATGAGGAGCCGTGACAGATGGCTTGCACCAAGGCACGGCGATGAGGAGCATGATGATGAGGATGGAGACCATATGGATGGTGAAGATCACGAGAACCACAGTGATTCGGACAGCTCAGATTCCGAAGACGAGGAGGAGCTCCTCAGGCCCGTCACTCCGCCACCAGCCGCCGGTGGGGTGGGTGTCATCACCCTTCCTCCTGTCAACAATGGTGCCCAGCTTCCTGGTGTGACTTTGGGCGCCGAGGAGAATGTAGACGACATTGACAGCGATTCTGACAGTGACGATGAGGAAGAAACTACCACAACAGCCCCTCCGGCTACCATCACCTCTGACCCATCCCTTTCCGCCCCAGGACTCCCTGAGACCACCTCTGGAACGCCCCCTTCAGTTTCTGACGTCTCAAATATTATTGGAGATCTTTTGAACTCGGCACCAACCGCAGGACCGACACTATCACCAGGTGATTCTTCTCTAACAATTCCAGGTGCCGATGGCGGGTCAGTGACCGAGCCAGAGAGGGAGACTCTTTCAGCTGCTCCTTTGCAGGAAGCAAAGGGTATGGACGGAGGAGCTGCGGCCGGTATCGTTGTTGGTGTTTTGGGTAAGAGTTCTCTGCCATCACAACACCCTGGCCAAAATCACTAACAATCTCTTAGCTATCATCGGTCTCATGGTGGGCGCAGCCTTCTTCTGGCGCAAATATCGTGCTTCTCGTGGACTTCCTTTCTTCCCATTTGCGTTTGGCAGAAAGAAGGACGGCAAAGATCAAAAGTGGAACAGCGCCAACAATGCCAACCCCAAGACCAACACCAAAATCATGGATGACCTCATGAAAGCCGCCTATGATGCAGAAAATGGTGGAAACGATATGGCCGCTGTATACTGGCAAGAGAAGCAGCAATCTACTTGGCTTGACCCCAAGGCATTCGCGGCACTGGGAGGTGAGCCTACACCTCGCACGCCAAAGAAGCCGGTATCGCGATGGCTGGAGGCCGTCCAGACTCCGCGAGATAGCCGTGGGCCTGAAGGGTTCCCTCCTTCGGAGCGCATGTCTAGATCATCGAAACAAAGCACCATGAGGTTTCCTATCCGGTTGTCGACTTCGCCGCCGCCGCGCAATCCCAATGTGCCTCAGCCAACCAATGGCATACGTCCCCCGATGCCTGGAACGATGGCTGGAGACCGTGTCGAACCACCAAAGCCCGTTTATAATGCCCGAGAAACCATGACGACTGATACGACTGGTAGTTCGGGTCGTTGGTACGGTTAAAGGGTCGTATGTTGATTGACGGAGGTATACTGATTGTGGAGAGTTGAAGTGGTAATTTTTTGGCTGTTGTTCATTTCTTGCGGTTCCAGGGGAATTGTTGTATTTATATATATATACTATATTTTGCTAAATTTATTTCTGTTTATCATCAAGCTGCCACTGGTCAGCCGTTCAGCGCAACATTTCCAACCCGTTATCTTCACGCGGGGTTTCCCCGCCTCCCTGATTCTTCTATACGTCATCGACAGTTCGCCTATTTCGTCTCATTCATTCATTCAAAAAAAAAAAAAAAATTAGATCAATCGGGATTTATCCTAACTTCATCAAATTTTGTTACGAACAGCAAAAAATGGCATCACCCGACCTCCAACTCTCTTACCCACACGCTTCAGGTGCGGCACTCCTGCTCGCGAAATCTCATTCTGCCGAGCACCCTCTGAAGCTCTACGGTGGCTGGTTCTGTCCCTTTGTTCAACGAGTCTGGATTGTTATGGTTGAGAAAAACATACCGCATCAATACATTGAGATCAACCCGTACCATAAACCACCCGAGCTCCTGCGCCTCAATCCCAGGGGGTTGATCCCGACGTTGGAGGTTCCTAACCGTCCTAGTGGACTGTACGAAAGCATGGTTGTCTGTGGGTTTCTGAATGAGGCATATGGCGGACTGAATTTGATGGAAGGGATGGATGCGTGGGAAAAGGCTAGGTGCAGAATGTGGATTAATCACGTCGAGACAAGGATCGTGCCTGCTTGGTATGAGGTTATGCAAGCTCAGGGGGAAGGGGAAGAGGAAAGGAAGAAATTGAGGGAGGCGGTCGAGGCGTTTGCTGGGGAGATGTATAAGCGCAGTGATCGTGGGGGGCCTTGGTTTTTGGGCAGGAGGTTTAGTCTGGTGGATGTTAGTTTGGCTCCGTGGGCTAAGAGGTTGTGGTTGATTGATCATTATAAGAATGGTGGGACTGGAATTCCCAAGAGAGAGGAGGCAACGGGACCGGAGGCGGCGGTTTGGGACTTTTGGCATAGATGGTTGCATGCTATTAAAGAGAGACCTAGCGTGGTGAGGACTTGGAGTAAGGATGAAAAGTATATTGGGGTTTATAAGAGGTACGTGGACAATACTACGGAGAGCGAGGTGGCCAAGGCTACGAGGGAAGGGAAGATGTTGCCGTAATTTATTGTGTATCCTAGTTGTGAAGGGTGAGGGAAGAAAGGGTGTATTTCTTGGTATATCCCTAACCCTGACCTTAACCCTTCTCTCTAATGTCAGTTGTGCATTCCTTTAACCGTGAAAAAGTACCATTTCTTGGACATTTGCCAAGAAACAGCACATTCCTGCATTAAAGAAATGACTGACTCCCTTGACCCACCCCAATCAATGGCAGGAATCTTTTATCTTTTTGTCAGACCAAAGTGGATGATGTAACTAAGAAGGCAACACCCCGTTGAACATCAAAACAAGGCTACAACTTATTTCTTTTCTTTTTGGAACCCATCATTCTCCAAAGGCTACTTTTTTACAGTTGTGTTTAAAATCATCATCCCTTGCTTCACGGGGTATTGCCCCGCGTTAACCTTGCCAAAATAGGACGTCGGCACGGTTCAGGACAAGGCCCTCGAGCCAAGGGGAAGCAGCAGTTTGACGACGAATTTGACGAATTTGGTGAGGATTTTCAAGTCCAGAGAAAACAGGACAACAAGCCCAAAAAGAAGAAGCCCAAGAAGGGGAGTGGGAACAATAAAAACAGGCGCGCCAGAATGGGTCAAGAGCACTCAGTCGTCGACGAGGACACACCCCCTCAGACGCTGTCGGAGCGCAGCATCTCCGCTGTCGCTCATCTCATCACCTCCGGCAAAGTTCGTCGCATAGTCGTCATGACCGGTGCAGGCATTTCAACCGCGGCGGGCATTCCAGACTTTCGATCCCCCGATACTGGCCTCTACGCCAACCTCGCCTCTTTGGACCTTCCAGAACCTGAAGCAGTTTTTGATCTCTCCTTTTTCAGAGAGAACCCAAAACCATTTTACGTTCTCGCCAAGGAGCTCTATCCAGGCAATTATCATCCGACCATCTCGCATGCATTTATTTCTCTGCTGGCGTCCAAGAAGCTGCTTCATCAGTTATTCACTCAGAATATCGACTGTCTTGAACGCGCCGCTGGGATTCCCGAGGATCTGATCATTGAAGCGCACGGCAGCTTTGCAACACAGCGTTGTGTCGACTGCAAGACGCCTTATGACGATGACAAGATGCGTGATCACATCCGGCGCGGTGATGTGCCTCGTTGCGAAGCAAAACAGAACGACATTGACTGCGTGTGTGGTGGGTTGGTCAAGCCAGATATTGTCTTTTTCGGAGAACAGTTGCCCAAGGCGTTCTTTGATAGGATTACCAAGGCTGAGGAGGCAGATTTGGTTCTCGTCTTGGGAACCAGTCTTCAGGTGCATCCGTTTGCTAGTCTACCAAATCTTGCGCCCGATCATGTACCTCGGGTGCTGTTCAACATGGAAAGGGTTGGAACTATGGGGAGTCAAGCTGATGACGTGCTGGTGCTGGGTGAATGCGATGGGGGAGTTCGAAAACTTGCGGATGCGCTCGGATGGAGAGAGGAGCTTGAAAGGAAATGGAGGGATTTAGTTGGGGAGGAAGAGGCCGAGAGACAGCTGCAGGGTGGGAAGAAGAGGGTTGAGGCTCTTCATGATGAAGTTGTCAAGTTGACAGAGGAGGTTGATGATGTTTTGCAGTCTGACGAGAAGAAGACGGAAGACAAGATTGAGCAGAGTCTTAGTGATGCGTTGAGAGGTCTTGAGTTGGACCCAACGAAGGCGGCTCCTTGTTCAGGAATCTCAAAATCGGTTACGCTTGAAGTTGAGGAGGACAAAGAGGAGGATGCAAAAAAACCATCAACAGACAAGCCATCACTGTGAGGAGTCCACCATATGGAGGTAATACCGCTGAAATTACACAATCTTTCTTTTTTCTGTGGTCTCAGCATTGATTTCTTTGTTTGAAAGGATAAGTTGCCGAACAATGCAATTGCATTATCGTGGTTGCCGTAGAAACAAAGAAGTAGATACTAGTAGTCTACAATCCCATTGTACTGCGGGTTTAAACCGTCACTTTCATGAAACAATCAAGCTGTTATGTGTATAATTCTGGGCTTTCAGACTTAGTATATAAGGATGAATATCCCTCTCTCAAATTCACAACTCTCAAATTCTTCCTCAGCACATTCGTTGGTGAGCAAAAGAGTCTAGATATCTCGAGTTCAAGAAGAAGAGAAAAAACAGGAATCAGATTTGACAGTGTAGCAAATTTGTTTGCTATCATCAACCTTAGTTACTTTTTTCCCCTTCTTACTCTTGACCTCACGATTCATCCTCTAGACTCTTTTCGTCAACAAAAACAACAATCCATCAACATGTCTTACACATCCTCTGGCCTTAACCCTCCATTCTTCCTTGGTGTGTGATAAGGTTGATCCTCTTGAGCACAACAATGGACCCCTCATGTTGACCGCCGGCTCGTCATCTGATGATGGAAAACCTGTTATTTATTCTGATAACGAGAATTATCCATATGATGGTGATGTATCCGGCCAAACCACTGAGATTTCTTCTGAGAATATTGCTTCAATTGGCTCCTTCTTGACTGGAACTGAAACTTCTTCTTCTTCTGAGAAAAAGTCCGACTACAACAAGGGAAAGGCCTTGATTGAAGGAGGATTTCAATTCACCAAGAAGCAAGTTTCCCCTTCTTCTGTTGGTCGTAAGTCATTAATCACTCTTGGTTTATCCTCCGGTGGTGCTAATTCTAAGCAGCAGCAACAGCAACCTTCTCCTGCTAAACGGACTGGAACAATCAAATTTGCCCCGCCACCTAGAGCAACTGCGCTTCGTAACGAGCAAAATGGCAAGTTGGTAAAGGAGCAGCGTGAGTGGATCATGAGGCATGCTAGACGCGAAAATATTCTAAATGGTGAATATGCGCCCATGTGTGATGACTGTGATGATGAGGTTGAGAAGGAGGAATACAGCCAGTGGGTTTGCTGTGGTTGTTCGAGATTAAATAGCGGACATGAATGGCATTGCTTGGGGTCCTGAGCATAGAAGGTGTGGAGGGTGTGAGGTTGCTGATGGGGAGATTGATGGGGATTTGACTGTTGGGGGGTTTTAAGAGGGGATGAGCAAGTTAACTAACTCTAGTCGATCTTTAAACATATTTCCTTTGTTTGTGCTTTTATGGAAAAAATAAAATTTTCATTTGTTTTTTATAAATACTTCGTTGCTTTTATCTTAGTTTGTGAATGTGAATGTGAATGATGTGAATTCTAGATATATAAGAAGGGCGATTTCGTACCTTATTCATGACTTTCATGACTTTGTCGGCGCAGTTTATCTGTGCCCTTTTCGAAACTGTTCATAAACAAGGGGTTTTGAATTAAATACAAAGACTATTATGATCATGTTGATTTGAAGAGGCTTTGTGACAGGCTTTCTGCTTTGAAGGGGAGAAAAGGCATGCCAAGATATTGAAATCCGCTGAAAAAAGACAAGCTTTCAGGGCCGACCCGCCAACTTTTAAGCGCTGGATTCTGGATTCTGCCTATTCCAACCCAACTTGGAAAGGAAGTCTCATTTCAACAAGCACAAATGAGGTCTCCAATTCATTATTGATGGCGATATGTGTCGTCGCTGGCTTATAATAACTACCCTCTGCATAATGCCAATTATTTTCTCACTTTTCTACCAAACAAGATCATCAATCATCACCCGAAACTCACTCAGTATCTTGTTCACCAAAACAACCACCGCCGCCAGGATGTCATCATCATCATCATCAACCTTTCATCACCCTCAACATAAATTCCCCATTACTCTTCCCGAAGGTCTAACTCAAGAAACCGTCCTCAATTTCAACCCATTCGCCGTAAGTACCACCCACCCCTTTTATTTCTACAGGATTCCCATTACTAACAGAAAACAGACCTGGCTATCAACCCTAACCCACTCCCTCTCCCTCCAATCAATCAACCCATCCCATCCCTTCCATTCAGACCCCTACACTCTCAGATCAATCACCATTCAATCCTACGACCTCTTTGGTCCTCGTCTGGGTTTTCTCAAACTTCAATCCCAAATCACAAACTCTGCAGGGGATTTTCTTCCAGGAGCAGTCTTTCTTCGCGGTCCTTCAGTAGCCATGCTAGTTATATTAATCCCTGACGACGTCTTGGATACTAAACTCACTGATGAACGTTATGTTCTCTTGACCGTTCAACCTAGAGTACCTGCTGGCAGTTTAGAGTTTGTGGAACTTCCTGCTGGGATGGTAGATGATGAAGGGACTTTTGCTGGGGCAGCGGCCAAAGAAATTAAAGAGGAATTGGGATTGGTGATTGAGGCTGATGAGTTGACGGATTTGAGTAAGTTGGCTTTGAGTCAAAAAGAAGAAGGGGGGGAGGGGGAGGGGGAGGGGGAGGGGTTAGCAGCGGCTGTGTATCCTTCTCCGGGGGGTTGTGATGAGTTTATACCGATTTTTATGCATGAGAAAAAGGTCCCTAGGGAACAATTGAAGGAATGGACGGGAAAATTGACTGGGTTGAGGGAACATGGTGAGAGGATTACTTTGAAGCTTGTTAGAATGCAGGATTTGTGGAAGGAGGGGGGGAGGGATGGAAAGACGTTGGCTGCTGTTACTTTGTGGGAAGGGTTGAGGAGGGAGGGGAAAGTGTGAAATCTATTTTTTTTTATTCTATGGTGGTGACGTCTAACTATTATTTGTTTGGTTCGCTCAACACAGCTTAAACTTCTTTGCAATTTCAATCCCTTCGGCAAGATTAGCTATCCTGGCGTCAATGGCGTATCCTTCAGCTTCTAATCGGATGCATTCCTGCCATAGATCAACAAGCTTGATGTGAAAAACTTCGATAAACTCGTTTTCCTCCAGTTCTGGTTCCAAATTTTGGTTTTGTGGGAGGGTCATATCGACACTGACGTGTACCATTTTTAGGTTGGTGTTGCAAAAGCCGGGGTCTTTTGAGAAGAAAGTCAGTCAAACATCACCACTTAATCTATCTAGACGAGGAAGATTAAACTTACCGTTGAACATGACAGGCGACGTTTCCAAAACTTCAGCGACGTATCCCGTCTCCTCTTTGAGCTCTCGAATCGCGGCCTGCTCAGCTGTTTCACCCTCGTCGATGAGACCGGCTGGAAGCTCAATGACGATTTGATCCAAGGGTGGTCTGTATTGTTTTTGCAGGACGACTTCCGGACCGGTTTCTTTTTCTAGGATGGCGACGATTCCTACTCCGTCAATGTCGCACCCCTTTGGACGGGTCTTTCGTTCGGCTGATTCCCAGGTTCTTGTTACGCCTCTCGGGTCTCGATACGTTTTTCTTTTTTTGGGGAAGTTTGTTAGATATTACAAAACATAGCTTTGGGTAAAATATTGAAACTTACTTTACGAGTTTGGTCCATACCGCCTCACTTTCAAGCTGCGAATATATCAAGATATTAAATTAATTGGTTTGTTTTTTTTTCACACAAAATGCAGAAAGACTTACCAGAGGCTCGGTAGAAATGACTTTTGCTTGGTATTCCTCAGAGGCTGTCATGATGTGTTTTGTTTTCTACAACAAAATACAAGAGAGATTGAATTTTTCAAGAGGACGAATTTTTATTGTCTTTTGTTGTGGAAGTGTCGGTGTATTTGATATATGTATCTATATATTTCACATTTGTTGTTATCTGGCCCCCTTGTTGAATCCAAAGAAGGGATAATAATTTTTAGCGGGAGATCTTCGTTGGCGCCAATAGGTATTTGGCCCTGGTTTTATTACTGATCCAGCGGTCTGGTTCTCGCCAATGCACACACTCACACCGATTCCCGCCTCTCCCCAGCCCCTGTGCGATGACCTGGCTGCTGTCTCGTGATCACATTCGGGTTCGAGATAATGTCGGTGTGTGAAAACTGTAGAGTTATCTGGGCTTAATTCAAAAATGTTGCTGTTGAGGTTCTTTTTTTGACGGTTATTGGAATAGATGTGATGATAATAAATTGTCGTCGTCTTGAATTACGAAGCAAAGGATCAAGTATAGTTAACGCGTACCGACACCACGTCTTTCAGGAAAAAGTTTCATGCAGTGTAACATGATGCAGCAAGGAGAGTTGTCGCTCTTCAATCGTCATCACAATGCGAATTCGAGAAATTTTCTAGAATGACGTGTCGGACTTTTTAACGTCACTTCAATCATTGGATTGATTTATCGGATTTATAAATCCGTGCAATTATCTACACCTGACACATCATGTTTTGAGGATGCCTTATAACTAAAATAGGAAGGTGTTGAATACTGACATTGGGCCACGTCTGCAGATAACAGAGGAAAAGAAAGAAGATGGAGAAAAAGATGAGGCGGTACGGTTTGGGTTCATCATCAGTGCGACTCAGCAGATTCGAGGTTACAATGCTAAGATATTTACATTAGGTTACTCCGACACAAGGGAATCGAATTCCGGCTCGTTGGTAACGCGCAGGGGTTGGTTGATGATGACGTCCCATTCATTCCATTATTAACCGTGAGACTGCGCCGCCTCCCCGGGGGCTTCTGGTTTCAACTTTATATCTTTTTATTTTCTTCTTTTTAATATTCTAGAATAATACTTCATCTCCTTGTTTTTCGCCCTTGTCAGTTGATACCCAAAGTATCAAATCACTTACCAAATAATTTTTATTTGATCGACCCGAATTCTGCAAGCCACTCTCTTGATCCTATTCAGGGGAGTTTAATGACAGCATGGCTGCCGACCCCAATACTCGAGACATCACCAATAGAGACACGGAACACACACCTCTATTATCTGAACAATCACCATCATCAACACCCCAAGAAGATGTCACCCCCAATAAAGAACTACGCGCCCAATTTCGAGCACCAGTCACAATCCTCGCCTTCGCCATCCTCTTCCTCCTGGAGCTAGGTGCCGGCACACCAACCGCCCCAACCAGCGCAATAATGGAGAGCATCATCTGTCGACAGTTGCACCCGGACGAACTTTCTTTACCAATAGGAGGAGGTGGCATCCATTACGCAGGTGATGTCGTTCTAGTCGACAACCCCATCTGCAAATCCGCAGACGTGCAAGGCCGCTTAGCCATGATCAGGGCCTGGGGTTACACCTTTGACGCTCTTCCTGGAATTCTCTTGTCCGTCCCGTATGGTATGCTCTCGGATAAATGGGGGCGTAAACCCGTCATGCTGTTGAGTTTGTTGGGAATTATTCTGGGACAGATATTTACCTACTTTGTTTATTTCTTTTCCGACGTTATGCCTCTGTGGATGACTTGGTTAAATTCTGCGTTTCAACTGTGAGTTCAACTACTATAAAACACATATTTCTGATTGCTAATGTATACTATCAGAATTGGTGGCGGAGCTACCATAATGGTGGCCATGCTGTACACGATTATCGCTGATGTAGTTCCTGTCACTGAGCGGGCAACTATCTTCTTGCAGCTTGCAGCCTGTTTCCTTACCTCTCAGATGATTGCGGGTCCTCTGGGTGGTCTAATGATGAAAAGAGACCCCTGGGATCCTTTAATAGGCTCTCTTGTCTTTTTTGCGCTCAGCGGGCTGGTCCTGTTGGCATTGCCAGAGACTGTGGTTTTGCACGATCGCAAGACCGACATTCACGAACCAGAAGAAGAACCGAATGTTGGCAAAGTCTGGGGAAAAGTCTGCCATGGAGTGGGAGACTTGTCCGAGTTCATCCTCGGCAACAAGAACCTCGTTTTCTTGATGTTGTCGCTCACTTTTATAATTCTGGGACGTTTTGTAGGGGAAGTGCTGCTGCAATACGCAACAAAACGTTACAGTTGGAGCTGGAGCGACGCTTCTATGGTGCTGACGATTCGAAACGTTTCGAGCCTGGTGAACCTACTGGTGATAATGCCTCTCGCAAGCTGGGTTTGTTTACAACGGCTCGGAATGACGGGCATGGCCAAGGATCTTTGGCTGAGCCGTTTTTCAGCCATGGTTGCCATCATTGGGTGCCTGGTGATTGCATTCGCGGCGAATGGGTCCCTGTTCTGCGTCGGATTGGTTTGGTTTGCTCTCGGGTCAGGACTGTCACCACTTATCAGGAGCTTGCTTAACAGTTTAGTTGAAGAACACCACATCGGCACCATGAATACTCTCATCGGCTTCATGGAGACTGTAGGCTTGACCATGGCCGGACCTCTGCTTGCAACAAGTCTCAGGGTCGGATTGGATCTCGGTGGGCCGTGGGTAGGGCTGCCGTTGGTTGTTGCTGCCTTGTTTTTCATGGCTTCTTGCACAATTCTGTGGATATTTAGATTGCCGGGTCGGAAAAATTCGTCATCGACGTCGGCGTAAATAGACAATAATACCCTGTCTGCCAAGATTCCATCTCTCGATCAAATCTTGGGGATCTTCGAGAATGTTTTCCGCATCTTCGGGTACCGTGGGCCAGGCAAGGCGGAAGGAAATTAATACCGAGATCAAATGTTACGGAGGATCCAACACGTGGGATAGCGGACGGTAACGGAGGCTCTCAAAATGATAAAATGTATCATGCATGGACACACACGGACCACATCAAAAGTTCAGCTGCTCAGGGAAAAACCTCACCAAGAAAAAAAACTATCGAATTCCACTTTTATCACTTCTTTCAACAACTCCACACTCGTGGGAGGGAGGACGTTGGAAGAAGCCGGATACACAAGTTTTTTGACAGCTGCACAACATCAAGAAGTGCAAGATACCGTGTGATACGGGTGATACAGTAACACAAAAAGGACGTCATTCGAAGCTTTCTCGCTCGGGACTCGGGAGTCACAGATAGATACCCCTGAGAAAGTGTGCCTGCGGTTTGCCGCACTGATGCATCGACCAATCGAATCCCAGCTTCCCCTGCATGCCCCATCCGATAGCCGAATGTGTGTCTGTGGCTCCTTCTCGACTTGGAAAGAGCAATTACCACCACAACCGACTCACTCGGAGTTTCTTGATTTCCAGGTTTTTGGGGGTCATTATCAATTAGAAATTATTGTTGTAGGGGTCTCTCCAAAACCACCGAGACAGCAGAACAGACATGTTTTTTTGTTATCTTTCCCAAGACCCGACAGGGGGCTCCTGGTTCGTTGATCACAGACAGGCCTCCTTTTTACTAGCGCTTGTCAGTCTCCTGGGCTCCCGCGAATCATCTCCACAAGCGCGTAGCCCTGGCATCCTGCTGTCCAAATCTGCAAAAAATGATGCGGGACCGATTCTCTCTCATTTGTGGTTGCCTTTTTTTCCCCATTCATTCCTCTTCCTCTCCCTTTTTTCCTTTTTGCTCTCTTGTGGATTGGTCGTTTTTCTTTACCGCCGATGGTCGTCGTTCTCTCACCATCTCGATAATACGTATTCGTTGAAAGGCTGTTGTCACTCGTTATCACAGTACTTTGTTTTCCCGTGTCTCACTCGCTCTGTCTCTCATTATTTCTTTTGCTTCTTTTTTTGTCTCTTTCGCCGAGACTTGCAACCCCGCGCTGCCCCTTTTTGAAGCATTCGACCGAGTGCTCGGACGGCGATCAGCCCCCATTAAATAACAACGCAAATGCTCTTCCTGTGAAACGGAAGCATTGTCGTGATACTTGAACCGTATATATTTCCCCGAACTTAAAGGTAACATTACTCCATATCTCGGCAAGGAACCCCTCCTGACGTATTCCAGTGAGCCAGCGAGCCCATATCACTCATTCAAAATGGTGTCCTTCTTTGGCCTCAAGTTCAAGGACAAGAAAAAGAAAGCCGAAAGCAAGTCCGACTCGAAGAAATCCGAAACCAAGGAGTCCCAAGGGCCAAAACGAATCGACCAAAACACACTCGGTGAGGGACAGTTCTTCGGGCTGAACCCCAAAACTACCGGCGTAATCAATGGCAGTCTTCGATCAGTTTCTCGCGCGGGAACTCCCCAGCCCGGGAAGTCTCCTTATGCAGATACACACAACCTTGCTGCGGCCAGCATGTTCGACCTAGGAAACGTTCCCTCGATACGCGCTGGAACTCCTACCAGCCTTCACCTGAGGCCAAATGCTTCTGAGATGAACCTGCGGGGAAGATTTGGCGAAAACAATAGTTCGGTAACCAGCTTGGGGCTGCCGGCCCCCGGGTTTGCCTCGCGCCCTGCGTCACGACCTGGCTCATCGAGCGGGAAAACCAAGGCATGGGTTAATCCTTTGGATGTCCATTTCATGAGGGCAACACCCACGCCACCCCCAGCTCTGCAGCAGCAACAGCCTGCAAGTTCAAGCCCGGCGCCAGCATCCACAACAGAGCAAGGGGAAAGTGAGCTAAGTCTTGACAACATAGCCGATGCTGTCATAAATTCTGTCAACAGGGAAGAGGAAGAGAAAAAACGGGAGCGGGAGAAGGAAAAGGAGGCCGAGAGGCAAAAGGAGACAGCCCGGCTGGAACTGGAGATGTTGGAGCGTCAAAGGTCAACAGAGACTATTCTGGCACCTAAGCCGGCATCACCGGGACAACCGCAGACGCAGTCACCAACGCGCTCGCAGCCAGAGTCTGGGGGCCCGACAGCACTGCAAGGGCCGGGTTTTCAGGGCAATGTTGATCAGAGGCCAGATAGCAGGAACGGAACCCGCGGAATCGGTCCGTCAACTGTTCATCAAGGGCCGCCTCCCACCGGTCCTCCGACACAGTCGCTTCCCCAACCTCCTGGACAGGGCCCATCCCGTCAAAGTCCACATCCTCCGGCTATCGAAACTTTTGGCGGACGGCCGGCTGGTCCTTTGATGGCGCCTCGTCCGAATGGGCCTGGCGGTCCGGGGCTCCAAATTTCCCGCTCCAATGGTTCCCAGGATCCTAATGCTCCTCGTGGTGGTCCTTCTCCGGGTCCTCAGGGCTCTCAATCCCACGGGCCGATCCGAGGTCCTCACATGAACTCACCTCATCAAAATAGCCCTCACACTAGGGGCCCTCCCCAAGGACTACCAAGACATGGCTCTCCTCAGGGACCTCCTAGGCACGTTTCACCATCGCAACGATCTCCATTTGGCCCTCCACAGGGTCCCCCACGCCACGGTTCTCCTTCACAGCGGCACGGCCCTCATGGTCCTCCTCCTCCTAACGGTCCTCGGGGACCCCCTCACCAGAGTCCCTATGGCCCTTCTTCACAAGGTCCACCTAAAGCCCGTGGTCCACACCTTCGTGGACCTCTTCCCCCTGGGGCCCTTCCGCAGACCACTGCGCCCTTTCCACCGGGACCCTTCCGTGGTCCAGCATCCTACGGACCGAGATCTGAAAGTCCTGCGCGTAGGCCATCAGGAAACATTGCTCATTCTCACCAAAACTCTGCAACTTTGGGCAACGGCGGGTATCAACCATACCGCCCGCCGACAGCTCAGTCTCCCGCAGAAGATGTGCCAGAGACTCCAGCTACGGAACAGGGCCCGGCAGAGCCACTCATTTCTTCTTTGACCTCACCAACAGCCTCAACATCGGCCTCAACTGCCAGATCATCGGTCACGGACGAATTGCTCAACCAACTTGGAACAAAAACCGTGATTCAGGAAGTCTCGGCCAAGCGGGATACTGTCTTGGCGTTAAACAATCACAGTTTATCAATGAAGATTGAGGAGCTGGAGCAGACACTTCTTGCGCAGCAAGCAGCAAAGGTGGAAGAAATGCCGCAGCTGCGGTCTCTAGAAGTTGACCCGAGAAGGACGAGCAGCTCCAGCAGCTACTACAGCGTCGAGGTCAAGGATGATGATGATGATGATGAAAAAGAAGAGATTGAGAAGAAGCCTACTTTGGCCTATCATCCGTCTCCATTACGTATCCCCAGCCCAGTGGGTGTGTCGATGTCGATGTCTGGACCACACAGTCCTAGCGTTTCGACCCGCAATGATTCTCAAATCTCCTCCCCCTCATCATCCACCCACTCATATACATCCCAACTAAGACGTGATCCCACACTTCCCACGCCTGATACAAACAGACCAAGCCCAGTAATTGACACGGGCTTCAACTTTGACTTTGGCCCGGGAGTCTCGACCCCATTAACTCCCGATTCCTCAAATTGGCCGTTGTCCTCCCCGACCACTGAGAAGTCACTGGCTACGTCGTCTGAGGAAGCAAAGTTCAGCCGCTCAAACGTTCCACCGCCACTCAATCTCAAGTTTAACTTCTCGCCAGACGCCTCCTCGCGTGGCGATCCGGGCCTGGCGGGCGGGTTGAGTCTGTTGACTCCTCCGCTCAGGTCGGCTCCGCCTACTTTTGTGTTGAACGACGGAAGGCCGTCAACGAGCAGTGGGCTGTTGGCCGCGTCCCCGTCGCTGGTGTCGAGGACAGACTTGCTGAATGACGAGTCCTTTATGGGAATCGGAATGGCGAGGGGTCCTAGCATCAGGGAAGTCAGAAGGCCCGGGACTTCCAATGGGCACAATAACACCAACAATAATAAAATGGTGGACAGTTTTGGAACTGGGTTTATCTAATCTGTAAACCAAAACAAGAAAGAAAAAAAAAACAGTATGCATGATCTCTCTCTCTGTTAATGTTTTGTAACGTACCTTTCATTTATGTCGTATTTTTCTTCTCATTTTCCTACATTTCTATTCTTTTATCTATATATTTCGGTATTTCTTTGTAGGATATTTTGGATAAGGGCATATGATTTTGGGGGAAGGACCAATTGGATGGTAGATGGGTAGACAAATATGTTGTTTGATGCATATTTTAGAAGTGCCGAAGGAAAACAAAACGACTGCCGCGAGTCGTTCAATGTCATGATCATGATGATGAGAGATCAAACTAACTAAACTCGATCTCCATTGTTTTGTGTCCCCATCTCCAAAATCATAACCATGGATCATTGGTCTTTGGGCTTGAAAAGGCTAAACCAGATTTTACACTGTGTGTGGTGCGGTTATGGTTTGTAAGCACATTGCATAATCTACCGCCAATGGGGGGGAAAAAAGATTCCCTTTGTGCAGATGTCAATCTTCTGTCGATCTCAATATGTTGAGGAACAAGAAAGATAACGGCACTTGTTTTGTTTTGATATGTACACCCTACCCGTTAATTTTTCAGCCCAAAAAGTTCTTGACCATACCGCCGACGTTCTTTACGTCAAGCAAGAATGTATCGTGACCAAACAGGCTCTGCTCCTCGCTGAGTTCGTAGTGCGCCACGTTACGATTCCCTGATAGTCGGAGGGCCTCAGCCACCTCCCGCTGCTGCCACGCGGGGAACAAAATGTCGCTTGCAACGCCCATGACCAGCACTGGGTGGTTCAAAAGCGCTGATAGACCGACTACCAAGTCGGTTGGAGGTTTTGAGCCTCCTGCTTGTTGAGAAGAAGAAGAAGAAAGCGTTTCGGCTTCGAGAGCGGACTCCATTGTTGGTGATTTTTCCTCGTACGGCTTGTCAGGAAGCGTCAGGTTGCAGGACTCGCCATCGCCATATCCGGGCCCATCATCTCCCGCAGCTTCTCGCGCTGCACGTCTCGCAGCTGTTGCCCTTTGGTTCTCGGCTCCAAGATCAAACAGGTCCATCGCTTTGCTGACGTAGATTAAACTGTTAGGGTCGTAGGTCAGGCAAAACTTTTCGCCCGCGTGGTCTAGGTATGTTTCCACCAGGAAATCAGGACACAGCGCAGGGGGTTTGCTGACGTCTGCGCGCCTCCTGCCGAAGCGCTGTTCCCATTCCGGCCCGGATCGATAGGTGATTGTTGCAATCTCCCGGGCGAGCTTCATCCCAACGTGTGGAGGCACCTTGCCGTAATAATACCCCCTGTTCCAGTTTGGATCGTTGAGGATTGCTTTTCGCTGGACGTAGCGCATGGCGATGCTATAAGGATGACTGCGTGCGCAAGCGCTGATTGAGACTATGCGCCCCACGCGCTCTGGAAAGGTCACGCCGGCGGCGAGGGATTGCATGCCTCCCATGGATGAACCAACGCTTGCGTGGAGTTTGTCGACGCCGAGGCTGTCGAGCAGGCGGAACTGGGCGCGAACCATGTCCTGGATTGTGAGGATGGGGAAGCGGGTGGCATAGCGCTTGCCGTCCGAAGGGTCTACACTGCTGGGGCCCGTGGAACCATAGCAACCGCCAAGGATGTTTGTGCAAATGACAAAGTATTTGTTGGTGTCGAGGGCCAGTCCCGGCCCGATAAACTTTTCCCACCAGCCTGGTTGCGGGTTCGTCGGGGTTGAATGAGCGTGGGAGGACGCTGAGAGCCCGGTGTGGAGGAGGATCACGTTTGAGCGATCGGGGTTTAAGGATCCCCAGGTCTCGTAGGCAATGTCGAATTCGACGAGCTGGCCGCCATGATCGAGGAGAAGGGGTTCGGAAGAGTGAAATATTTCGGTTGCGCCGACGGTGTAGGAGGGTTCGGGGCCGCTGGTGTCGGATCGCGCGGCTTGCTGGCGGAGTGTTGCTGAACGGTTTTCGAGTGCGTCGACGCAGGGAAACTTCATGGCAGGGTTGGAGGGTGCGCCGCTCCGTCGGGGAGCCTGCCCGTGGAGGTGTCGTCGGGTCTGTGTGCTTGCATTGGTGATTAGAGACTGTCGTAATCTTTTGGATATTGCTGGCGCGGTATTATTATCGCAGAGGAGGGATTTGGAAGCGGCACGGATATGTCGTAGAGAAGAAGAAGCCTTCATGGTTGGGAAGGAAACAATATGTATGGTAATAATTATTATTCTTTGGGATACAGCTAATATTTTTGGTTTTGTTTGTGTAAACTTTATAATCTCATTTTTATTTATTATTGATTTCCAATCCGATAATCGGCTCCAAATTATTGTCGCATCTTGTTCGCCGTTGCCGGCGTAAAGTTATTGTTTCTTTTTGCGTGGGATGCTATTTCGTCATTTCACGTGCGTTCCTGATGTTACATTGCACACCCGTGGGGTGAAATTATTCATATTGGTGGTACCCCGCAAAGCTTGACCCCTGCCAGGGTGATGTCACTACCGTTGGGTGACGTTTCCCCCTTTCTGTGTAACAGCAACACACATCAACGGCTGAAGGAAGAAGGAAGAAGGGACGAACGAGAGAGGTACTAGGAGGTTTGCTCACTTGCGCAAAACCAAAAACCACACCCATCCATCAATAAGTAAGGTATGGATATATTAAACTCGATCATTTTCCTCTTCGTTCCTCCCGACTCTTTCCCTTTCCAAGCCATCAAACCTAGGTACGCTTAAACAATCAACAGCTAACCAACTCCCAAGTCCCATGCCCCCATATCACCAGAGCACTCTCGCCGCCTGGCAGGAAATGTATCGACAACTCCCGTACCGATTTCGATATCGTCGGGGTAGACGCTCACAAATATTTTATAGAATGTCGCCCACTTTCAAACCAACTCCCATCGATGCCTACATCGTCAAGCTGATGCTGAACAAGGCCAAGGGACTCCCTATCGAAATCATCGATGAGGTCCTCGATTATGCTGAGTATTGGCCTTCACACACTGTCGAGGTAAACTTTGGTGAGGATACCCCCGAGGTGGTCCGGGGGAAAACCGGTTTTAGAGACGATGCCCCCGAAGACAAATTCATCCTTCGCACACCTCCCCTTGCTCTGAGGAAAAGGGGCGGCCTCCCGCTTCATCGAATGCCCCTCGAGCCCAAGATGCTAGCTGGCGAATGGAGCAGCGAAGACTTTTTGGCCAAGTCCAAATCACCCGTCTCTGCTTCATCCAATCATCCTTGCCGCCGCATTGTTTTTACTCTCGTCAGCCACGATCAGGGCTGGGGGGGTCGCACGAACGATGAAGAAGATAACGGGCCTTACAGCCATTCTTGGACGTGGTTCGAGGCCGGTTTGGAGCGCTTTGCTCGCAACGAGGGGGATGAGTATCCCAGCATTGCTTTGGACAATGCAGTCACGGTGTATCCCGAGACGGAGTGGGACGACAATGCGGGCACGGGAAGTTTCCGCTTCACCCTCAACGGCCACGATGAGCGGAAGATCCAAGCAAATATCACAGCGGATAATGAATACACTACACATGTTGTTGCATGGGACTACAGAGACGATACAGATCCGCGGACGGACAGGGACGGTATTGCTAAGCTTCAATACTGGGGCCGAGGGATTGCCACAGAAAGTGGGAACTTTGTACGCAATTTGAGAATCGGAGATATGGTTACGGTTTGGGCGAAGGCGAGATTTCCGGCTTGGAGCAACAATATTGCGTCGGTCAAGGTGGAAGTTTTTTGGGCCATTTGAGCAGTCTTCTTTTTCTGGGATTCTGGCGTTGCCTTTTTTGTTCTTTTTTCCTTTTAATGAGATCATGACTCTTTTCACAGCTTGGCAGGTTTGTGCCATGGCTTCAGTATAACATGTATACCCTTTTTTCTCCTTTCCTCCTCAATCTAGTTTTAGTCAATATATCTGCTCTATGATCTGTCTTCTTGATGTTCTTATCGTGCGTAATCACTTCCTGTCCAGCAAAGATGGACAAACAATAACAGAGGAGGCTTACCGCTCTCCACATTCACAAAGACATGTCCTCCTGAGATCTTGTATTGAAGAGGCGAGAATACCCGAGAGCTCAACAGATTTCTTGTTTGGGGAGAGAATCCAGGCCTTTTAGATCTTACACACGATCGTGGCGTACTCCATATCTTATCCATTATCTATCAACTATTTTATTTGTCTTGAAAGATCTGCAGGAACATCCCTTTGACAGGCGGATCGGGAGATATAGGGGGAATATTATTCAAGAGAACAATTGGATCTCTCTTTTCCCCTCTCTTCCTCCCGTGTATTTGCCGTGGAACACAATTCTTCCCTTTCCCTTCTCTTCCCCTCCCATTCCACCCAGGTGCATCTTTTTGTTCTGGATTCGAGATAGACATGTGGGTTTTTATTTGTTTAACTTTTTACCTATCATTTTTTGTTGTAGCCTGAGATGGGAGATGATAGCCCGCGCCAAAGTTGTCCCCCATCCTCCCCAACGCCTTTAGTTAAGGGAGGTTGCTTTATGTAAGTTGAGTAGCCAAATTTCTATTCAATATAGAAACTGAATTCTTTTTTTGGTTAACGTAATTGTGCATTTTTGGGTACCTATTCTGTATGAATACTATCTACCCATCAACGATTCTTGGCTTTTGACACACATAAGAGAGAAAATCACTAGACTAGATCTTTTTCTTCTCCTGCCTTTCTCGGATGAACCTTTTTTTTTATACATTGCATGTCATTATTCTCTTGTCATCTACACTACTTCCATAGTTAGATATGATCTGTAAAATACTCATGTGCGTATGTCTTGTCAACTTCCTTTTCGAGTAAAACTTTGATGCGGCAATGAGAAGCAGTACGACTAGTGATGTGATTGAGATCCAAACATTACATCGCATCATCACGTTGCATGACATGATAAGCTATTGTAGAGAGTGTATCGTAGATCATTCTTTATCCGTATTTACGCTTGCATAGAAATCCTGCGCCAACAAAAATCTATCGAATTCTTTTCCCATCATGGAAGTTGCATATGTGATTTGTCTTTCTTGGCTCATCTTGGGCAGAGGTCATTGCATTTCAATACCTAGATAGAAAAGAGCCCAAGAGACCCCTGGTTGGAACCCCCACGCTCTCTTTATGTAGATGGGCAATTCCGATATCGATATCTATATTCAGTCCTAGGCTTCAGTTGAGAGATACCGTTTGTGTTTACAAATCTCATCGTAGATAGGTACACACATCCACTGGTCAATGATATCACATCCAGATAATTTTGATCTTTTACACCTTATTGTTATTGAACGAATACTATGGCTTTTAATGCTTTTATTCATTTTCGTACATTCTGTCTGTCTGTCTACCTGTCTGCCTGAATCTCTCTGTCTTTCCGCTTATCCATCTGCCAACCTCTTTTTGTTATGTTTTGTATAAAAACAAAGACTCCCTTAAAAAAAATCCAAACGCTACTTTGAAATATATATATATATACTTTTAAATGCGTTAAAAAAAAACGATGCATGTTCTGAAAGAAAAAAACGAAAAAAAGAATGAATCCTCCCCTTATACCAAAACCCCCCAGAATGCTTTGCTTGTTCTTGACCTTTCTGATCATAGTAATATGTATGTGAACGACGGGTGAAAAAAAGAAAAAAGGAAAACAAGGTACACAAAAGAAGAAAAACAAAATGAGATACGTACATAGGTTGCGTGTACTGTACATGCAATGGGAAATTTTGTATAATGAAAAAAAGGAGAAAAAAACAAAACCGCCCAATGAACAAGACATAAGATACCTTGTTCACCTCCTTCGTGTTTCCTCCTCTATCACCAAAATATCACACATAACACCCCTGCCACTCTCGTCACACGCAACCAAACCCCGAGATTTCCCTCTTCTCCATCTCATCTTGTTCTCTCCCAATCATCCATATTTTATTCACCCTTGTAACGCAGTAGACACACATTGAGACATTTCGAAAAACCCGAGAAATAATATATATATAAAAAAGAGACCCAAAAGACGCCGTAATGATTCATCGCTTTACTCCGCCTTCCAATTTACTTTGCTTCTTTCTCTCAAGGGGGTATGAACATGATGCTTTTTTCTCTCTTCTTGTTCCTCAAAGAGACCGTGTGAAATATTCCCGTCTATAAATCCGTTTGATGCGTGCCTAGACAGAACAAACAATGAAAAAAAAAACAAGAAAGACGCATGATCACAAGAGGGAATAAATAACTCAGGAAAAAAGAAAAAAGAAAAAAGAAAAAAAAGAAGAAAAAAACAGGACCAGACCCGACAAGCGTTTTACAGCTTGCCATTAGGGAAAAAAATATTCCTGGCCCCAAGTGATACCGATAAGCCCTCATTGCGTCGTCAGCGTTCCAAACAAATATTATTTTTTTGTTGTGTTCTGCCCGGAAAAACTCGTGCGGTACTCAAAGTCGTATATCAAATTTCATGTAAGCTCTTTGCCGTATGGCACCCTCCCGCCCCTTCCTCTTCCGAATTTTTTGCATGCTCCCCAGTCCACGCATTAGGTGGCCAAGACATATATCATAGGGTTTGAACTGCAGCCGGCCCGGCGTGCACGTTAAATAAAGCATCGTCCTCGGTTGTACCTTTGACGACGAGATCCTGAAGTAACTGTCCAACATAGAATCCCATCTTCGCTCTAGAAGGGCGGGCTGGTGGACAAGTGTATCCAAGAAATGCGTACCCTCCCTGGTCGTAATTCCAGGCCAAGTGGTCGAGATCTTGATGATCGGCTTGAGCGCCAGACCTCTCCTCGAGTCCGGCACCCTCCCGCCAACAAGGCGCGCAGATGTTTTCAACCACCCTTGCGATCGGCTTCGTTCTTGGGCAGCTGCTCAGTGTGGGCGTGGCCGTTTGCCGCCTGTTTGAGGTCCATTCCGCCCTTCTTCCGCGGCTTTGACTTCTGCCAGCTGCTTACGTGATCGGTTGGGCTTTTACCATTCCGACCATGTCCATTCTCCCGAGACGAAACATTTGCCTTGTGCTCCAAGACAGGTGACCGATCCTGCTGTTTGGAGGAAGGCACCGCTGAAGGCATCTTTTGACTGTGGCGAGATTCTTTCCCGGCCCCTCCCCTTGACGGCTGCGGGACCACGACGGCCTCGGTCTTCCTGATCATGGTAGGTGAGGGAGTGCGGTGTTCATAGACGGGAGAGAGGTGAGGTTGCTCCTGGTGTACCATATAATCATTTGTTGCGAGGTCCAGAGATGCCAACTGCTGACGGTTGTGTATCCGCGCAAGTCCCAGCATGTTGTTCACGTCACCGGGTATAGTCGGGTGATACATATGGGGCGGAAGGCCCATGACCATTCGTTGCTGAAATGACGATGAATCGGGCAAGTGCTGCACGGATGGTGGCGAGCGGCTGGTGATCGAACCATTAACAATAACAGGCCTGTCTGACACAGGTGCTGGCGCCGGGGCCGGAGCCGGCGGTTCATACGTGCCGTTAAGTTGGGCAAGTATCGTCTCGGTATGCTGAAAGGCCGGACTAAGCGTCTGTGGCAGGTAAACTGGGCTGTGATCGGCCGATGTTACGGGTTCAGCTCCTAGAGGAGAGCGGTTGGGACCAACAGCCCCGGCTGGCTTCCACACAGTCCCATTTACCATGATAGGTTTTGAACTCGAATTACCGTTGGTTTGCGGAAACGGTGCTGATAGAAGAGGCGCAGAGTTCAAACCCGTAGAATAGGCCCTTGAATGTCCCAGCGGAGAAGGAGAGGGAGATCGTGAGGTGCGCTTCATTCTCCGGTCGAGGACTGACTGGGGCGACTGTTCAGTAGACAACCGACGACGACTCTGGCCGCTTGTGCTCAAAGCACTGACTGTAGGATTTGTGCTCTGGTAGCCGTTTGCTTTCTTGCTGGGACTCGGTTGATCGTTCAAATAGTAGCCGGTGAAATGGTGCCCATCGTCCTCCGAGGGTGAGTCAGAGGCTGATTTATCAAAGTCTGCATCGGGACCTTCGCCGGGACCATAGCTCGGGATAACTGCACCATTGACCGGCCGCATGGCAAGATTTGGAATGACGTTCGACGTGGGATAGCCATGCATAACCTGTGAGGCGGTCACAGTGCTCCTCGAAGCTGGCTGGGATTGCGACCTCATCGCACCGCCGCCAGAATCGCTTGTTGCCGATGTTCGTTGAAGACTCCTCCTAAAGTCGGACCCGCCATTCGCTGTAGAGGTTGTTGACGCCGGAGAAGCAGGAAACGTGGTGTAACCAGGGTGAAAGTATGCTGGTTGTTGAATGGTGTACGGGAAACTGTAGATGTAGTCCTGTCGAATAGGGGCTGAGAGTGGCGGATTGTCAAACGAATTGGTACGAGAACGATCCTGTGTCGCCGCCGCGCCCTGCTGCATCCTTTGGGCATGAGTAATGAGCTGCTGTTGCTGGTTAAGAGTGTGGGCCTGCGTGTAAAGCTGGAACCTCAAATTAGACTCATGGTGTGCCAAGGCAGTGAGTGAGGTAGCCAGCATTTCTGACGAAACAGCCAACTGAGGATTTTGTACCTGATACCACAAAAGATCCTGCGGGCTCATAGTCGGAGGCATTCCTCCGTTTTGCGCGTATGCAGCGCTGGCATCGTATGTCATGCTCGAGGATGCTCGACGATTCGGGTTCTGGACACCGCGACTTTGAAATTGCCTTCGGGTGAAGTTGCGCCCGCCGCGGGTTGCCTGTTGCGAGGCGCTTCGAACAAGAACCGGTTTTGTTACAGGAACAGATGGTCTCTCCCATTTCTTCTCTTCTTCTTTGGGGAAAACAAACTCTTCGCAGGATTCTTCAAATTTTCCTTCAGCAATCAGTCTAAAAGCCCTCTGCATTTCTTCCACTAGACCGCGGAAGGAGAAATCGTCGGCCGTATTTCCGAGGTTTCGTATCGTGTTGAACGGTTCCTCGACGCAGAGCTTGTTGTTTGAACCAATATGCCAGTTCTTTTCCGTCTTGATGAGGAGCTTGCCTGTTCGTATTGACAACACATACTTGTCATAATCGAACTCGTGCGCGTAGAATCGGAAGAAGTGAAACAAAAGGGACGCAATGCTCTCCGTGTTTTTGTTTCCGAAGCCATGGAGTTTCTTGATGTCGTCAGCAAACTGGCTACGTGTTCCATCGTTCTTGAGCAGCTTCAAACTGCTGTCTTCTTCGTGAAGTGCTGGCAGAATTCGCGGCTCTCGTAGCTGCAAGAAGGCGATGATCATGCAGATCCAGGTATAGGAACTTAGAGTTCCACCAAAAGCTGTGTAATGTGTGAGACAACTAGTGAAACCATAATATATGGGCAGAAAACTGACCTGCATCATTGATTACCCTTCTCCGCGTCCAGTATTTGATGATCATTGCTAGCTGGCGCACTCTGTCATCTATACTGACATAGGTCCTCACCATGCGCGTGTTCTCCAGAGCCAGGGTGTTGTTGACATTCATATCACAAGCCAACTGCAGCTCAGGGTCCCATATTTTGACGATTGGCACCTTGGCAGACGAGACACAAACAACCTTTTGCATGCCGTCTGGAAAAAGAATGTGTTAGTTTCCGGCCATCTAGGTTAAGAGGGGGTTGGTAGAGCCTCATCATACGTCTGTCCAGGAGATCGGCGATCTGGCAAACATTTTCCAGATCCTTCTCAGTCGTTGTGATGCAAATATCAACTAAATGGTCGTCAACACTACTGCTTCAAGCTTGGGGGTGTCGCGTTCAAGCAATAACTTACCATCCGAGTCGTCGGTGCAGAGAAGATTTCCAGAGGATCCAAACAGGTGAACTTTGATGTTGGCGTTGGGCCATTGGCCAGTGAATAAGCTCTCCAACTTATCAACCAGCTTCTGCCGCTTGATTTCGTCGTCGGTTTTTGGTAATAACCTGCCATACAAGTCATCCATCTCTGATTTGAGCTTGATTTCCTCTTCGTCAGATAGCCTGCTTTTTATTTTGTCCACGTCAACCTTTGGTAGCTTCTCGTCGCTATATGGCATCCGGCGACGTGAGTATGGGATAGCTGTCTCGAAACGGCAACCCCCATTTCTTGGTGGTAATGGGCGAAGTGAGGGCACGTTTCCATTAGCTTCGGAATACGCGGATCGTGGAGAGTGATTTTGTGTGGCCCCTGGCGATGGTTCGCGCGACTCGAATGAGAATTTACGAGCATGCTGATGTGGTGTTGATGGCACCGAGCTCGAAAGAACCGTTTGACTTGGGGCTCCGGGAGCGTTCTGAGTAGAAGGCGACGGTCGCAGGGGCGGCGCCCCTGGGTTTGCCGGCTGTTCTGACGGTGTCTTGGACGTCATCTTGGATGGCGACTCCTTCCCCGTGGATGTTATCGCACGTTCAACGGCGGTGTCGAGCTTCGTTGGTCTATTCCCATGACCGCTCTGCGCGCCAGACTTTGTGTGGGTTGTACTGTCCTTGTTCGACACTTTTGACGACGACCGCGACCGAGTAACGGACTTGGCTGAAGGAGAGGAAATGACGGGAGGGAGTTGAGGAGTCTGCAGGCCGACGACCCCGCCACTCCGGCTACTGGATACCAGCTTGTTGTAGGCGATTAGGTCGTCTTGATGCTTCAACAGCAAGGGGTGGTACAGGTCGATTGAGGGGAAGAAGGCTTGGTGAGAATCCGGTGAGACTGCGCTGTTTGCTATTGGTGTCGCAGGATTTGAAGAAGTCCCGGGCCAATGTGGCTGGTAAAGATGTTTGGATCCAGCCGCTGTTGGCTGACCTTCCATTAAGCTTGAATTCACAAAAGATACCTGTCGCGCTTCTGTTGTGGAGGTGCAGGCAGGTGTTTGCGACCTGTGGGGTGGCAAGGCAAGGTCCGCTATGATGTCGCTCTCTTTCTCGAATCCCACAAGCCAATGGCTCTCGACCGTCGTCCTGCTCGAAAATTGATGCGAGATTTTGACCGAGAAAAGCCACAAGATGCAGCGAGTCACAAAGAGTAATAACCGAAAAGGTAAAATTACAGCGTCCTCGTGAGCTGTGACGTCCCCCTACTGACTTGGTTGATGTAATTTTTCTAGTGAGTGTTGTGATTCGGAATCCCAGAGAGTGTCTGGGTATGCGTTCTCGGGGTCGCTTCTTCGTATGGGGTTCTTTGGGAACTCAAAAGGGTGCACGATCGGGTGATGTTGTCGCAGATAACTTGGAAGAGGAATCCTAAGAGTGCTCCAGAAACGCAAGGATGCAGGAACAAGAGGCTCCGCTGCACCCGTGAGGTAATGTGGGTATTAACGGGACCCCCAAACCAAGAAGTGATTTCTTGTGGCGACAATCGCTACGTCGGATCCTCAATGCTAACACAAGCACAACCTTTTTTATTTTTATTGTGTTGCTCTCTGACTCCGAGCTTGACCGCCCCAGAACTTTGCTGAGTGATTCTGCAGCTGACCCCAGTCGACCTGGATTGGGAAATCGGTGAGCTGCGAGCTGCTGGGTTGGCGTCGAGGAGAACAGGTCTGTCAGCAAAAGAGCTGTCGATTGAGCGCGAGACGGAGCATGAAACAAGAGCCGGCTGGTTGTTTCGAGGATTCAATCACGAGGGACGCCACAGAGCACAGTTGGCATGGAGGAATAACCCGCTCGAAGTTCGGCTACTGCACGCGGGCGGGCAGATCGAATCGGTGTCGAGAGCAGAGGGTATTTTTTAAAAAAAAGGATGCTGGTATGCAGAGGATGATGACGACGACGACCAACGATAGTTAACGCGTTGTTCCGAGGAATAAACAAAATATAGATAATATGGAAAAAAAGAAAGAAGGGCCGACGAAGTTGCCCGGAAAAAGGTGTAGGAGAAAAAAAAAAGGTGTATATCAGCAGTAGCGGTGGTGGTGGTAATGGTGGTGTATGTTCAGCGTCGAGCTGTGTTAATTACCTGAGCAGCCAGAAAAGGTCAAAGCCCGCAGACAGAAGAACAAGGGAATGCAAAAAGATGGGTTCGTGGCGGACGTGAAGAAAGAGGGAGGTATTATCGACAACTTTACGGTCGGGGGTCTTTTTCCATTGAGAGGGAAGAAAGGTGCGGCCCTTTACGAGGATGATGGGTCAACCTGGTAACTACCTTCTCTGTACGACCTTCTTTTTTTTCCTTTTGAGAATTGGTTGTTGTGAGGGTGGTATGGAACGGGTGTGTCCCTAGGCTCTTCTGCACTCTTCTGCATGGAATCTGCACTGCAGTCAGTCGGTCACTTTCACACTTTCTGGTTGGAATCCCGTCTTCGAAGTAGGTACCACCCGCGGCCGAGGGGGGCCAAGACTTTTAGCAAAAAGGAGCATCCAATATTAAGCCAGGCCGCTCAATTCTCCACCGTCTGCACAGTGCTGACCAGTCAGATGACGATTCTCGAGGCAGAGAGATGTTCCACTTCCCCCGCTAAACCGCTAAAGCAAAAAGCGAAACTGCAATTACCTACCGCACTGTGCCAAAAACCAGTTCATATTTCGGGAAAAGGCAGGCCAAAGATGCACTTGACCTTGAGCGAATCGCCCACACACCAGCCCCGTCATTCAATTATTTTCAATTGGATTGTTGGGGGGGAAGTGATAGGAAAAGGAATTGCTTGAAATGGCTTATTTTCTGAGGTGTGACTTGGGGCGGGGGTTACTTCCAGGTTTCCTTGGCTTGGATCAAGGTTTCTTTGTTCCCTTTCTCATTCCATTTTCCCCTTTTACATTATCTATATATCTACTCTCTATAAATTATGATGATTAAACATCAATGTCGTTTCACTTTCAGTGCGGATGTAAATTGCATGCAAGAACCCTACGAGATGATGCAGCTACATCCACAGATCCGGGGCATGGTAATTTATGTGGTGTACCTACACCGCTCGCATCTCACATCACACTGCAGGAATCCAAGAGATGATCAGGTACGTACTGTCTCTGAATGGTCGGACGGGAACGAACATGCGGGACCTGCCTAAGGTATCTTTTTACCACTTTGTTCCTTTCTTGGGATTGTGTTTTTCCTGCCTATCTAGTGTATAGATAACAGACAGGTACGATTCAAAGAGACGGGAGTCAATCTGGTTCTTTACGTGTTTCTTTATTTCCCAAGATGCCGGGATGCTGTGTCTCACGGGAGTTTTGTTTCAAAACTCCCTACCCACTTTCAAGATTTCCCGTCCCAACTTTGAGTTGGGGTTTCACAGCATGATGCACCCTTTCGGCATCTGGTTCAAGTTTACAACTTTGTCGTTGTCGTCAACACCTACATGACAGTCATCAGTCACACACACACACACACACACACACACACACACACACACACACACACACACACGGCTGAGCAGTAGCAAAGAACACGGGGCCACACGGGGTCAGCCAACCTGGCCGTCCTTCCCCAGGTTTCCGGTTTTTCGAGGTGCAGGGGAAAAAAGTAATATCCTGCGCATCTAATGAGCTGGCGATCCAATTAGGAAATGCAAACCAACCAGACCGGCTGTGCACTAATCATGAGCCTCTCAGACAAATGCAAACATGTCGTTGAGGGGTATCCCAAGTCCGAAGGCTGCCAACAGTTGAGAAATTCACGGGTTCGGGTTCGTCTGAGCCAATAAGTTTGGAAAACACAAAAACAAAAATGAAATACCGTTGAGAAAAAGCAACTCTTTTGACAATACCTAATCATTCTCTCTCTCTGATGTGTGATTCGTTGGACTAGGCAGGCTCCACTGGAGATTGGTGAGGGTGACCGTTACGGCGGTACGATATCCGTATATTCGGAATTGTCGAGATCCGTCTCGGAAGAGAACACGGAGAGGTTTCTCCTTCTTTTTTTTTATAAAAAGACTCGTCGTTGATTGATCGGTTTTATTATTATCTGGCTGCAGGTCCCTTTGCAAGTGTGCGGGAAGACGCGAGGACACTATACCAATCGACGCTACCGACAAATGCATGTACCGAACTCTGCGGAGGTGTTCTATTTATGTTTTTTTCCTTCTCTGCTTGTTGATGAAACATTCCCTATCCTCAAATCGGATGGGCAACGGAATGATGGATCGACGATGACTTGCCGGTCGGTCGCTCGCCCAAGAAGAATGAAAGAAAGGGTAACGGATAGGTACCCCGCAATTTCTCCAACCAATCGGGAATCAGGGGGGTTTCTCCTTCTTTCTTTTCCCACACGTGGCAATATGTGGGGCTTTGGAATTTCTTTTACGCTTTTCACACCCTTTCCTTCTTTTTACTTGTCTTGGAAAACCGTTTAATTCATTTTCAGGGGTTTTTTTTTTTTTTTTTTTTTTGCTTTTTATATACCATGGTAACCCCCCTTAAAAACAAAAAGTTCATGTTTCGCTAGATGCTTGACTTGCGACGTTAATTGTGTCAATGTTTGTCACCCAGGATCTTTTTATCGTTGGGCTGAGAGATATCCGTACAAACCTTTAATCTTTTTCCCTGTCATTTCCAAAGTTTCTGGAAATTGAACAAAAAAAACATTTTGATGATTGATTTTTTTTTATCATTTTATTCATTCATTTTATTCTTTTTTTATATACCCCTTTCAGTTTTGAAAATGTTTTCCAATCTCGCAACAAAAGTAGCGCTCAAAAAGGCCGGTATACCAACTGATGTATTGTCTAATATCAAGTTACCTTCCTGGGGAGGAGGAGATAACAAGAAATCTACAAACAGTAATGATAATGCGAAATGGCCAACAATTACGCTCAAATCACTTCCCTTGGCTGTTCAACCGTGGCTCACGCCTAAACCGCCTCCTGTTCCGGTTGCGAAGCTGCCCAAGATAGGGGAATTGGCGCCTGTAGACAGAGAAGGAACACTTGTCTTGGGAGGAGGGAGAAAGACATTGGTGGTATTTTTGAGATGTGTTGGATGTGCTTGTAAGTTTTACTTTCCGCATATTGTATATTGTAAATTACTAATTTGTGTATTTGTTTGTTGTGTAGTTGCACAAAAACAATTTCTTACCCTGCGGGCTTTAGCTACTAGGCACGCGTCTACTTTGACTTGTATCGCTGTCTCGCACTCCTCGGGTGCAGCGACGGCGAAGTGGGTTGAGTTATTGGGCGGAGCTCGCAATGTCAATTTTTTGATTGATGAGGAGAGGATGTTATATGCTGCTTGGGGATTGGGACTCGGGGATTGGTCATATGTGTTTAATATGACTAGTACCGTGGCTGGGTTTAAGGAGAAGGGGTGGCTTGGGCAGAGGGTTGCTAGTAGTTTGCGTCCGAGTGATATGAACATGAATGGGGAGGGGGAGGGGCCGTTGACGGAGATGGGTAATAAGTGGCAGGAGAGTGGTGGGTGGGCTGTTGATGGTAGGGGAAAGGTAGTTTGGGGTGGAAAGGCGGAGAGGAGCGATGAGGTGTTGAATTTGGAGGAGGGCGTGAGGGCTTTGGGGATTGCATAGTAGTATGATATCATCGGGTACGAAAAAGAGAGGCAAAGCAGGGAGGGCGCTTAGTAGTGTGTAGAAGAGCAAACAATTCTTTCTTTTTGGAAATCCATGTCCCGGAGATCCGGATCGGCGGTTACACTATTATGCTTTGCTGCCTTGTGTGTAGTGTAAACAAGAGGGAAAAAGGGGGGGCCAAAAAGGTGATGCTGAATAATTATATATGCATATACCCGTGGTGCTTATTATTTCATTGGTCAATAACTAATATGATGAATTGTGGCTTTTGATGTTACTCATGTTATATGCCGGTCGCCGTGAGATCGGCCAGCACCATCATCTGATGGAATTTTCCATAGGGCTGAGTTAATACAAAGGTGGTGGGTGGCCGCGGGACATGCGACCTCGGGTTAGGTTACCTGGTAGAGCAGTCAGAGACCAAACCAAGAGGCCTCGTTCGGCGATGAACGAGAATTTTCTTTTTGAGTCTCCAAACCAACATAGCCTCCTTTGCCCATTGTGATCAGTTGGTGCTCGCCCTGCATATCTTTTTGCCTTTTTTGTGATTGCAAATGCAAACTACACTGTGTCGTTTAACTCAGGTTTTACACGCGATATGCATGCTCGTCGATAACTCAGCCTCTATCCAAGGCAGACGGGGGCGATGCTTCTGTGCATATCGGGGTGGCCTAACTCACCATGGTGTGTATGGTTTCTTTTCGCAGCTGAACCGGGCGAGCGAGATACAAAGTAGAAACTCATTGTGTCATGAAGATTTTTCTCCCAAACATTTTAGGTGAAAAAAGTGAGTGCTAAATTAGATGTGTGTAAATAACTAATGTATTTTTCAGGGGTGATGTTATATCGCCAATTCGGCGTCTTCCAAAATTGACTTTCTTCTATTGTTATGCCTCCTAAAAATTAGACCTAGAGTAATCTACTATCTATTTCCTTATAATATAGCAGGGAAAAACTGTTAAATTAAGTAGTTGCTTGGCTTAGTTATCTTGTCCCCTCAGTAGAGTATCTCGTGCACATATCCGTCCATCTATCGTGACCTTCTCATGCGTTCCCTGCCCCTTCTCTCTTCATTTTGGAATCCTTGGGAAAGATCAATATTAATGGTATTACCGTCGACTCCGACTCTTGGATCGGAGGACTTCTCATGTCTAGTTTTGAACCTCTCATATCTTGTTTTGGATCTCTCAGGGGCTCGATCACGATGTTTTGGAGTTCTGGGTAATCTAGTTTCTCGAACTTCGGTGCTGTAGGTCTGTGGGGTTCGATGTTGACTGCTATGTCTGCGATCTCTCTCTGGAGTTCGATGTCGACTACTCCGTCTACGATCTGAGCGAGTATGATCTCCATGCTGGTCTCCTCTATCGTGCGAAAAGTGGTGAATATTGATGGGGTGATGAGGCACATAATCAGGGCGGACCGGTCTGTCATTAAAAGACATATGTTGTGGTACCGGAACGTGGGGCCCAGGCTGATAACCTGTTGGTACATGTATTGGACCTCTCATCGATGGACCCTGAGGTTGAGAAGGAAAGTATGGCACAGGTTGATGACCTGTTGGTTGGATCATCGGACCTCTCCATGATGGACCAGGAGGCTGAGGAGGAAAATGCTGGACATGATTGACACCAGGACCGAAATTATGAATTGGCTGAGGATCCATGAAGGGGGGATCTGTGACAAAGTGAACCGGTATAGTCGTTGGAACTCTTTCAAACCTCTCTGGAAGATTTCGGAACATGCTATTGTTACCGGGTGGTTCTCTTTTGGGAGGATGGTGGTTGTAGTGAAAGCTTTCTGGCTCTCGGGGCCAGGCGGGCTGGCTCCGGGATCTTTTGTCGGAATGATCCCTGGATCTCTGCGATTTTCGAGTATCTTGGTCTTCAAGATAACCACGAGGGTGATGCCTCCCTCGGTCGGGACTCTCATGACGTCTATGCTCTGGCCGGATATCAAACTGTTCCTGGGGTTCAACTCTTAACCTTGATCTTGACTGTTTTCGACAGGTTTCTCCATATGATCTTTGTCGTGAGCGAGATTGGTCCCTCAAATATTCTCTGACCTCGTCGAAGTTGTACAAAAGCGGTCCGCAATTAGCAGCTTCGTGCTGGCCGTTTGGCTCTGAATCTTCTCTTCTCTTTGACTGACTTTGTCTGAACGCAGATGCTGATTCGGCTTCATTCTTTTTGTAAAACTTTGTATTTGATTTGGTGGGTGGGATGTAAACTTTTGCCTCTCATGCGAGTACTCCATTCTGCATCGCTGACATATATCTACCAGGTATTGTTGTTTGTGAATAATGAATAGTATGGTAAGGGTACAAGCAGTGACTGTAAGGGAAAAGTGAACTATAAATACAGAAAAAGTGAGAGGGCCATGTTCTGCACACTCCTGGTCGAACTTTACCCATCCCATACCATGTCAAAGACAACAACTCCAGGCCGTCAAATGACTTCTGAGCATTTGCACCAACACACATGACCGCCTCCTCGCTGGCAAAAACACCATGACACCTGTCGAAACATCAACAGTTAGGATGACTCGGAACTTTCTATAACCCCTTTCTGTGTATCATTGTCGCCGCCACGTATAGCAAAGTCGTACGAGACAATTTCTTTATTACTATTCTTTTCAAAACATCCAAGTCTCTCGTCTCATCCCTCTATAATTCATATGACCCAAACAAACCCAAACAAAACCGCCAGAAGAAAGCAATAACCCATATATTCTACCAATCTATTTCCCCCCATACTACAAACCATCCTGCGTTATGTAGAAAAACATCGTTTCCATATACAAGAAATCATCCCCTCGTAAATACATCATCCCTCATAAGTAACATCAACTTGTATGCAGTGTACATGTACAACAATCGCTCTATAATACCCACCGGCGCATTTGCTATGCAGACCAAAAAACATCCAAGCAAAAATTATACCCCAATAATCCAAATATATCCAGCAACATGTCTTTTCAATCTAACCCGTCCAACTTATCTAAATGAATCGTCGTCGAGTTTTATATCCGGTTCCAACAAACCCATTCTTAACTCATTTTAATAGACCAACCGAATTTACTCCCAAAAACCCATCCAGTATCTTCAGAAAATAAAAAGGGCCCAGCTAAAAACACAACCAGACCAAAAGCACCCAAAGTAGTATATGTGAATCACTCCTTTTCAAAAGACAAGAACAATGGGAAAAAAAAAGCAAAACACATCACACCCAAATCTTCCCAAGGTCTTACAGCAGCAGCCGTAGCAATAGTCATGTCCCAAAGAGAGAGAAAAAAAAAGTGAAAGCCAAGGATGAGAAACCCAACATGGTGAGAAAAGAAAAAAGATCAACACACTCAAAACCCCAGTATATCACCATTCCCAATGTTTTAATCACTTTTAAGAAAAGCCCCGAAAATAAAATGTAATAAAAGAACCTCCCAAGTCCAATTTTTTTTCGACAAACTAATGAAAGAGATCGGAGGAGTGACAAAGTATCCCACAGACCCAGACTAATAAAAAAGCAGAAAAGGAAAAAAAAAAAACAGAAAGACCATCCCTAAAATCAATCCGAAATGAACGCATATGCTGATGAGAGAGGCCGGAAATATCGTGGCGGACCAAAGCCAAGCAGGCAACCTAAAAGTCCGAACCGAACCAAGCCCGCAACAGAAGCCAGGAAAAAATGTTCGACGCAGACATGGCGGCCTCTTTCAGAATTATTGCCGAGGTTGGTGATGAAATCGAAAAGTTGGGCAAATAGACTCCCCGAGTGGCTTGAAAGGAGGTTGCTGTAGGCGGCTCGCCTGAGACGAATGATAATATTCGAGTCCCAGGCTACAAAAAAGAACGGTGGAGTCGAAGAAGTCGATAAAGTCACCAAAGAGATGTGACTGCCAGTATCGATGTGAAAACCAGATCTACTCCCCGCGGGGTCGCTTGGCGCCATGCGGATTTTGGTTTTGCTGGTTCCAGTCGTTACCTCCCTGGTTGGTGTTGCCGGTTCCGGGATTGAAGAATGGAGGGGTGAACGTCGGGAAGTCTAGTGGATATTGAGGTTAGTATCTCTGTCTATATGAGAAGAGGGTGATCAAGATGATAACGTACTCATTCCATTAGCCATCGGGTTGGCCATGGGCATCATATTCATGGGGCTCATGGCCATAGGATTGGGACCCATCATGGGCAAGGCGGGCATCGCCGGGCCCATCATGTTCATGTTACGGCTGGGGCCACGCATGTTGGGGCCACGCATGTTATAGTTGTTGCGGTGATTGTACCCTGGTTGGTTGTAGGACTGATTGAACCCTGGGTTTGGACCAGTGTGGTACGAATTGTTAGCTTGCGACTGATACATATGAAAGCTACGGTTAGGGCCACGGTTGTTGTAGGGGCCCCGAGCGCGGTTGCTGTTGAAATTATTCATGTTGTTATGATAGTTCGAGTTGTTCTGCTGATTGTAGTTGTTGTGTTGGACCATACGGTTGTCATGCGGGCCCGTGTTGGGACCGCCGGGCTGGAGACGGTTCTGAGCGTCACGGGGACCGCGATTGGGTGTATCCTTAGGCAAGGTACGGAAGGGATTGTGACTCGGTGATGAGTAAATCACCTGGGGCGCCTTCTGACCTGGCCGGATGCCAGAGGCACCTTGGTTCTCAATTACGGACTTTACAGCAGTCGCCCCCTGCTGCGTGGCAAAGGAGACATACACTTGGCTGCATAATGGTTAGAACAGTGATGTAATACAAGATTGCATGACTTGGCTTACCCTTTGCTTTTTCCATTGACCTTGTGCTCGCTAAAGGTGATGTCTTTGATATCACCTTCATAGCCGGCCTGAACTGCCCAGCCGCGGATGTCATCGTCAGTATTCCACCAGCCAAGCTCTGAGATCATAAGAGCCGTGGTCGCACCAGGCTCGGGTTCAGAATCACACCCCTCCTTGCGCTTGATGCCTTGCTTGGGGACCAAAGCAACCTGCTTTTCGTCCTGGTTGGAGCTCTGGTAATCTTGGGCGCCGTCACGACCGCCGTTGTCGGGATGATCATCGTCACCCTCATACTGACGGTCGTCGGCATGGTTGCCATTGGCAGTACCGCTGTGGTTAGAAGGAGCAGACTGATCGACTTGGTCGTTGGCAGAATCGCCGTAGACGTCAATCTCAAACTCTTCGTCGGCCATTGTGAGTATTGTAAAGTATGAAGTCCTGGCTATAAATTAGAGATACATGAACAATGAAAGAAAAGAAGTTAAGACACCCATCAACAGCATGAATTCGAAGTAAAACTGAGGAATCCTGGCTGATCGTAGTGGATGATATGCAAAGAGATAGGCAAATTGTTCGAAAGTAAAGTGAAGTAAAATGCTGAGAGCTTGTGGTACGTACAGTCGGGTCGTAAACGAAATAAATATATCCTCAAAGCCCAAGGGGATAAGAGTATCGGCTCTGTGCTGATAGACTCTTGAAGGCCTGCGCTTCCTGCTTGCTTGAACTACCGTTGTGCCTTAGCGAGACAAACCCAGCCAGAATCCCTATACAAGAGTTATTATCCGTTCTTCCCCATTGCCAGATGATGTGGGAACAAATAGCGCCGTTTCCTCGTGGTGCCGGCTGCGACAATGAGTCAATGAATGAGTCTCCCTCGGGAGGAGACTCGAATATGCCATTTGAATGACAGGCAGAGAGAGAGGAGGCACGTAGAAAACAGGTCGGTAGTGTTAAGCCGTTTGGCAACTTACGTGGATCGATTGATTCGTCGTAAATTGCAATCTGCCCAAACCGCAAAGGGGCAAGTCAGAGAGCCGACTTAGGAGAGTGTAGGTGCAAGCGAGATGAGGTGGTGACGCGACTCTGTGAATGGCTGTATGGTAGATTCTGTGTCGCGATGCTTCTGCAGATCGTATATTAGTGACCTAAGTATTTCCGAAACCCAGGCATACAGATCTTGGAAACAGGAAGAATGTGAAAGAGCGAAGTCCCGCTCAATGATCAACACTTGTTGACACATGACGGCGGGAAAATGTAGTGCAGAGCGATATGATATGACTAAATGAGAGGATGGTATACTGGTAGAGATGATGCATACCTACGATGATGGATTGCTATTGAAAGCTACACCGTGGTTAGCGTGCTCTGTATCGGTCGTGGCGACGTGAGAACGATAAAAGAGAGCGATGGAGGTGGGAAGAAAGGAAGAGATTGAGTCGAGGGCTGTTATTTTGAAAAGGCTCGCTTGATCACGTGTACCCAATATTGTAAAACACAGTATGTGCAAGAACAACAACAGCAGCAAGAACGATGGAAGACCAAAGGCCCGTGCGGTCGACTGGGTTAAAGTAAGGAGAGCAAGTGTCAGGAGAAGTAACTCAAGGGGCAACCGAAGTCAACACTCCCAGACAAGCATCCCAACATTGATCCCAGCCAATCCCAACTAAACCAGCATTGAGCTCATAGAACTCGAATCCCAGAACAAGGCCTAAGAATGCAACGAGTCCAAACTTAAAGCATTTGCTGGCTTGATGCATTGTGAGCACCGAATTAATGCCCTTGACAGTCGACAACAGCCTCCGAAACTGTGACCGATAGGACGTTTTCCCGTGTATACACAGCATAGCCACTTTAGTGTTCTGTGGCAGCAGGGGAAAAAAGGGCGATTCCAAATTCGGACACTGGATGAGCAGAACGATGCGATTTGTGATAAGGATAGAAGAACCACCGTGACGCATATGGGACCAAACGAGGGACGTATCGTGTAGGACAAAACGGCAAAGAGAGAACGAGAAACAAGCCAACGTCAGGAAAAGGGGAAAACGCAAGAGAAATAAAAATCAGAAAACAAAAGACGTGAATACATGAAATCGAGACCAACAAAATAAAATACGTCCATGACCGTGCATCACCAATGAACTCAATAAAACAGAACAAAATCCGAACGAGCAACTTGTAAGTGGACAAGAACGAAAGTTGCTGAATTCATCAGGACCTTGCCTTGAAAACATCATATTCGCGGGTTTAAAGCCAAAAGAAGAAACGAGTAGAAAGAACAACAGAGATGACCAAATCTAAAGATTGACTTACGTAGATGTGAAACCGATGGGAAGCGTGTTGCAGATCGAGAACCCGCAGCCTTGGAGCTACCTTTGAGAAATAATGTTAGTCAAGCAGTTGGCGAGACGAGAAGCTTGGTCAGAACAAGGAGAAGGAAGAGAATGGTGAAGCCAACAATAGGACGAATTATCTGCGTCTTGGGTGGTTGTTTCCTTGAAAACCAGATGAGTCCCAGTTAAAATGTTCAGACGAAAAAGAGGCACCGGGTTTGCAGCCTGGGAAAGGGCGGGTGGTGATCACTGGGACCCAACTTTGACCAAAATCGAGGAAGTTCTTGAGGAGATATGCCACTCTGGTCCAAATCCAGGGAAGCGAATCAGAACAACCATCTTGGCCATTCCACCACTAGGTGACACTTGACCAGCCAAGTGTTGGAGATATACAGAACACCGCGATGAGGCGCCCAAGGTTAAGAGGAAGGAGTGGAGGGCGCGGGCGGGCAATCGAGGATGGCTTCTCATACCAAGGCGAAGTCGAGAGCGGTATGACGGTGGGACTTCTTTGAGACCCATAAGTCTCTCGAGGATGAAAGACGAGCGGAGCGGTATGATTCGGAAGCTCTCATCGGACAGCAGGGTGCCAATGACAGGTGCGTAGGCAGCAAAGCATGGGACGGCGGTGTCCGGTGAGTTTTAGGTTGAGCTTCACTTCCTTCCCTCTCGAGGCAGGAGAGAGCTCTCTCTATTATTTGTTTGGATCAAGATAGGTATATACATGTCTTTGTCACTCGACCTCCGGGACAAGAAAAGAACAAGTGTTGAACAACAACAGGTAGAAAACGGGATAAGGCTAGAAAGCTTCCTTGTGCCCACTTGGACGGTGAGACTCGGCTTGCCTTTGGGAACTCCCTCGGCGAAACGAGTAGGAAAAGAAACCGAGTTTGGGGGAGAGGAGAATGTGTCATTATGAACAGAAGAGGATTGGTTGATTGTGATATTAATTGGGGGTCTGGGTACATCTTCCACCTCCGAATGTCAAAAGTTCCGTCATCCACCTTCCTCGGAAGCTTAACTGCTAAGCTTCGGCTCCAAAAAAAAACGCCAAATCGAAAAATGAAACAAAGGACACGCAGGTACATGAAAACCTTGATAATATTTACCTTTCACTTCTTTTGTCGCCTGTGATGAAATGGATAACGGCACGGTCGTCGTCGATGAAAATGGATGCAGCGTCCACGGGTTTTCGTAGCAATCGAGGGATGAAAAAGAAGGAGGTAATCGTCACGCCAAACTAATTATTATTTCCGCGAGTCTTTGAAAAGAAACAAGAAGAAAAAAAAGAAGAGGAATGGTTCAAAGGCTCTTCCTGAAGGTGAGGGCTTCGGGGAGACGTGGGATGTTGTGGGTGAGTGGATGTTGTTTGCAACCCTGGAGAAAACTGTTGAAAAGGATGACAATTGGGTTTGGCGCGACACGAGGCTGAAAAAGAGAGGCGATGCACCTGTGTGTCAGGTTGACCTGTGCGTTTTTTGGGCATGGGTTTAAGATTCGGTTAATCAACGGAAATGCAACCAAACGTCTTGGCATAGATTTGGGTGCTGGTCTGAACTGGAGTCGGAGTTACGCTCGGATATAAGAATATCATCTTCTTTCGTACAGTACGTACCCCATGCCTTTTTGATATCGAAAAGGCGTATCTATTTTCAGAAGGCCTTTTTCGTTTAAGGAAGGGCTATTTATTTTTAAAAGGTCCGTTCAAAAAGGCATGAGTATCGCGCTAACAAACGTTCAAGGGGGATTCGTATTGTAACTAGTGGTGGTGTTCATGGTGTGGGCTTCGCTCTATATTTCTTTCGAAGTATTGAGCAAAGGCAGGGTCTTGTACGGAGCTAACAACGTTGCAGTTTGTGAGGGGCAGGAAACGGAAGTCAGACCCCTTCGGAAATATATTTTTGGAGTCTACCTGGTACTCCGTATAAGCTTTTCATCTGTCCTTGGAGAAAGAAGACTTTGACTGATGAGAACAAAAAACAAACATTGAGACATAAATAAGATGGATATGGCAAAAAAGAGCATCTTTAGGGCCAACCGGGAACATTGAGGCATAAATAAGATAAAACATGGCAAAAAAGGCAAAAAAATAGCTTTTTTGGGGCTAACCGGGAGTCGAACCCGGGACCTCTCGCACATTTGTGTTTAGAGTGAACCCTAAGCGAGAATCATACCACTAGACCATCAGCCCTGACAGAAGAGCATTTTAAAGGCATGGTAGGGTGATGGATTGGTGGCACTATGTATGACAAACAGCTGGGCTCCTCTCGGGTAAAATGGCTCGTGCTATACTCTACCCAAACGGAAAGCATGTCAGGGTTATATTAGTACAGCCGAGGGTTATACTCAAAACCCAAAATGTCTCTAAACAAGTGCATCATGCAGATATATATACTTTCAAATGTCAAGGAAAACCATTTACCAGGTCAACATCATCTTTTGTTTATATTTCTCAATCCCCTTTTTTTTTTAAAAAAAAAAAATTAAATGTGCTGAAAATTTTGGCTTTTGATACTGTGAATTGGTATGAGGAAGTTTGTGTATGAGATCACCCATTTTCGACAACCTTAAAATGAGGATAATATGAAATTTGTACGGAGCAAGATATCAAAAATTTAAAATTTGAGCCGGAACCCCCCGCATATAAATTTGGGAAAAATGGTCAAAATAAACATTCGTTGAGATTTGGTGAACTGAAGACTTTGAGTTCGGGTTATGTCCGGGAGGTTCACTGTCCCGGCTTCAGTCAGAATAACAAAACGTATACAAAAAGGATACCAAAATATATTGAACATCACTGCTTTGGTTCAATACTTGAGAAAAGTGGAAACCAAAACGGGCGTACCAAATCTGGCAAACTACAAACACGTGATTTTCTTTAACATCAATACGATCACGACTGTACATACCACCAGCCAGGACCTTCAGCTTTGCAAAACCAATCTGTAGATTTAAAGCATATGATACTGTGGGACTCAATATAGTGAGCACAATGGCTAACATGACGTGGATTAGTTGGTGATTTATTTACTCCAGAAATTATGAATTCTTTTTCGGTTGCATACAAAACAAAATACTTCACAGTCTCTTGCGAGTTTGTATAAGAAGGGACATCGCACTTATGCATCCATACCTCTGCATCCAACAAGATGGACAGCAAACAACCCCTCAGTCCAACCTATCCTCCCACCCCTTATTGCTCCCATATATATATTTTATCATCATCCCATGTCCATGCATACACACACCCGCCTTCTCATAAACTACATAACAACCTCATCACCAAAACAAAATACATTCCTCACACCTCAAACCCAAACCACCCCCAAAAAGAGACCATAAAAAGACAGAAGCAAATAACCACATCTTTTATTTCTTCCCATTTGTGAAAAACCATCCCTTGAAGGAATCCCCGTTGTAATAAAATAAAAAAGATACCTACAGCAAAGCGCCCAATTTCCAAAGCCTCTAACAAGGGAAAAGAAAAACGAACAACAAAACCTATAAGGAAACCTCCCAAATTTTTCCCCTTATCTTTTCCCCCTCCTCTCTAAAAGTAATTTACCTTTCCACCTGAACCCTCCCTCCTTACCTGACAATCCAGCCTTTGTTCAAAAGAACCTTTTCCCCCCATCCCACCCCTCACGAAGCCACTATGAATACAACACCCAACCCGCGAGGCTGAGCAAGCAATCAACAAGAAACCTTGATGTTGTACACACACATAAAAGACCAGAATAAAAGATTAAAAAATAAAATAAAAAGGAGAAGAAAAGGAGAATCCATTCAAAGTTATTGGTAGGTTGGCTGCGTGCAGTGAGTGCTTAATAAGAAGAAATGCGTCAATACAAGAAGAATAAGAGAAAAAAAAGAAGAGTACAAGAACGAGAGACTAGCGCTTAACAGAAAGACGATTTACCCCCCTACTAAAGACGCTGAAAATGTTTATAATATGGACGTGCTGATAAGAACAAGAAAAAAAGACTCCACCACCAAACAAAGGAAATCAAAAAAAGAATATAAAAAGTTAAAAATGTTTGTTTGCTAGCCATTCCGAGTCATCTCTCCCCAAAAAAGAAAAATATTAATGTAAGTGGGTAGGTTAGGTAGTGTTTTGTTTTGTTTTGTCTCATATCGGTCGTTAATACAAGTCTCCACATACTGGAGAGCTGATGGGGAAGGACACCCCTCTATTATTATTTTTCTCTCTCTCTTTTTAAAAATCTGTCAGCCTTGACTTTGGTTGCCAGCCGTTGAGGTAAGCCATTAAGCCCATCCCAATGAGAACAACCCCAATCATGGAAGCATAAGGTAATGTATGTGCCAACTTTGGATCTTGTCCCTGAAGTGCCAAGGCTCCCGCCGCTGGCATCACGGATGTAGTCTGTGACAGCGTTGGTACAGATTCCACCTCATCTGCTGCTCCGTCGGTCTGGGCACGAGGCTCAATCGCTTTGCCGTTGGCTTCGGATCCTAACTTCTCAGATGGTGTCGCCGCGCTCGGGGAGCGCCTTCGGCCCTTGGATCTGGACCGGGATTGCCTCTCGGCAGCCCGTCTCTTTTCCTCTTGGTCGCGCTGCCGAATCTGCTCTACCATCTCAGCCAACGTCTTTCGGTCTGCATCCCTCTCGGTCTCGGCCTTCTCAGCTCTTAGCCTGAAAGCTTCCAGCTGCTGCCTCAAGCCATTCATCTCCTGGGCCATTGATTCTATCCGAGCCTGGAATTCTGCTGCCAAAATGTCGGCCTTATTCGGCTGAGGTGGAAGCTGCGCATCCTCGAAAACGTCCTCATCGGGTTCTGAAGTGGTGGTCTGTTCAGCTGGAAGGTCGAAAGCTTTTTCGAGCTCTGAATTACTATCAACAAACGGAGCCACGCCGTTGACCTTGTTATTATGGTTCACTTCCATCTTTTGCACCATTTCCTCGGCCTGCAAGCGAGCCTCCCGCTCCTGGTTCAATTTCTCCTCGAGCTCCCGCACCTTTTGGCTGTGATCATCCAGTGCCCTCTTGGCATTGTTGAGCTGTTCCGTGAGTTGCATAACCTGCTGGAAAGCAACATTATTGTCTGCGCGGATCGGCGAGGTGCTGGCCACTTTTGGTCGTTCTGTTGTAGTCCGTTTGAGTGAGGCGATATCTGAAGGGCCAGGGCGAGCTGCGTCCGGCTTCTCAGGCAGTGGTTGTGACGGAGGAGGAGCTGGAGGCTCCGAGAACCGAGTCTTTCCGTTGTCCGATCGGAACGAGACGTTACCGTTGGTAAGTTGAATTTTAGGCGGCTCGGGTTGTTCGGGTTTCTCCATATTCTTGATGTCCTCTTTTGATAGCAAAGTGCTAAGAAACTGAGTTGTTCTGGCGAGATCCTGATTCTGCAGCTTAGCGTTTCGCATTTCGGCCTACCACCAAGTTAGTAAAGATTGTCCGTGAATCTCGCAGAAGGGAGTTGCATACGTGAAGTTTCTTGACAATGTGTTCCGTAGTTATTGGATTTAGCCAGTATTGACGCGGCTGTGCTGTTGTATTCGGCGGCCCTCCATTGTTATTAGCAGGTTGCGCGCGGGCAGCTCCGAGGGGGGTCTGAGTCCCAGTACGTCCTCGAAATCCGGCATTGCTCAATGGCGTGGCTGGGTTATTCGAAGGATCAAGGTCGCTAAAATTCATATCAAGAACATTATTGTTAGGAGTAATGAATCCTGCATGCTCGACCTTTGCGGCGACTTTGTGGTGTACGACTGTCTTTTGGTCTTCACTGACAATGTCGATGCCAAGTTCGAGGTGGTCCTGGGTCTGAAGTTCGTGAGGCTCGGATTCCCGATTTTCGGGAGACAGCCGAGAACCATTGACAAAGGTGCCGTTTGAGGATTTTACATCTCGGATCCAAATCTTGCCATTAGCATCAGCCCATATTTCAGCATGCTGCCTTGATAAAACTTTGCTATCAAAGAAACCGTTCTGTGGAGTAGGAAGGGTCTTGTTGTTTGTCTGGCGTCCAATTCGCAATGTTTCGGGGAAGAAGGGAACCTCAATCGTCTTGCGCTCAAAACTTCCATTAAGGGAAAGCAAATAGAGGGCTGGTCTCTTGCCCGAAGCGTTGCCCTCTGTGGGCCTTTGTGAGCCGCCAATTTGGGCGGCCATTAATTGATTTTGAGAAGGCGTCGAAACTGACTGTGGCTGATGTGCACCATTGACGCCGTTCGTAATCGGTGCCCGGGACAGATTTAATCTCTGAAAATCTGAAGGTGGATCCCGGTCGACGGCCTTGCCATTTGTCCATGGACTTGCTTTTAAGAGGGCTTTCTTGCGGATTCCGGACGTTGGCCAAGCGGGCGTATCTCCTGCAGCAGAAGAAGCAGGCGTCCCGTTTATTGGTTGACTACTCGCGTTGGAAATCACGGTCGAGGTCGAACCGTTGGATGATGTAGATGACACCGACGACGACGAGTTTGTTCGCTGGAGCGTTTTGCGAGACATGAACATGTTCATTTCTCTGGCATCGCTATTTTTGATTGAGTTGAGCGACTGGGCCTTATTAATCCATCCCTGCCGGTTGATTTCCGCGAAGCTAGGGGGGCTCGCAACTGCCGTCATGAGGAAGGCGTGTATTGTTATGGGTTGTTGTTGTTGTAGTGGTAATGGTCGTCGAAGCGGGAGTGGGGGACGGCGGAGGGAGGGCCGCTGGCGGGCGCGGTCGTGCTCTCCCCGTCGTCTCTTGCATGCACTTGTCGCAATGTTTTTCTTTAACAAAAGTTCCTGGACGAGTACCAGACGATTGATCTCTCGCGGTGGGGGCCCACTTCTTTCAAGGAATGCGAGGGTTGGCTGATGTTAGGATGTCGCGACAGGCTGTGGTGGAGTTTGGGAAAGATTAGCACTGACGTCGAGCGCAAATATGGTCGGGGTCGGTAATTGCGGGAGAGTAAGTAGCGCGCCGGAAAACTGACGCGCATGCGAAGAAAAAAAAAGATGCGATAATAAACGCCGAAAACGCAGATTCGGATGTATTTTTCGCGGTGGCAAGCACGGTGTCATTCCAGGTTGAAAAGTGCGACCAAAGGACAGAAAGTGAGGTTGACAAGATTTTGAGGCAAGATTCTCTCTCACTCCAGGTCTCTCTCCTCGGTCTGGGCAGTTGGCCGTCGAGGCGCTTAGCGAGAGGGCGGGACGGACACGGGGGGTTACTGGGGCGGGCTAATACTTGCTGGGCACACTGTGTCGACTGTGTCCTGTGCAAGTGATGTCCCTTTTTTTATTTCTTATTTCTGTTTTCTTATACCTAGGTAACCTTGACCTGACACATTCCATTCGCAGATACTGCCAGTGCCATCTGACAAATAGAATCTGCCATCCCAAACATCTCTCAACTTCATCAAGGCAGTAGTTTCTCCTGAAAGCATTGTCACGTGGCGCTCAAACCCCCTTCGAATCTTGGAATGCCCTGGGACGCGTTGTTGGTCGTCTCCTCAACAAGAAAAGCCACCTACTGCACCAGTGCTGCAGTCTTGGTCTTCAACAGTTCTACAAGCCACACCTCGTGGAACGATGACCCAATAAGAGTTCAGAACAGGGTGGTCTGGTGGTCCTAGCACCCACACCTTTCCAGACAGTTGGTCCCTGACCCCGCCCTCTCTTGCAGGTTTCTTTTCTTTTTTTTTCTTCGATTTTTTTTCGTCCTGCCTCTGCTGTCACCCGATGAAGATTCGGACGTTTTCGTCAAAATGTGGGGGCATATTCCGGACATATTCAGCTCCCCATTGCGCAATGAGAATTCACACAATATTTACCCAATGGCAAAAATGACAAATAAACAAATGACGATCTAAATGACACTCAATAGCGTCACTGATGCTTCCCACAGTCACACTGAGATTTCCCAGATTTTCGGTTCGCAGCACACCTCTGCAGCCACGGGTTGTCTTCTTTTGAACTGACCGCCTTCCTAAAGTTTCCATGCGTCTTTCGATAAGGCTGAGAGCTGGAAAATCGGTCCGTGCGTCATTATTTTGCCAGGAGCTTCCATCATCAATCAATCAATCAACCCACCTGCCCTGCATTTATTATCGGTAGCATAAGCTATCATCCGTATCCCAATACCTAACCCACCATATATCCAATATCAACGAATTTTATCGCAACAATGCCTCCTCCTCCACATCACCCCGGCGGCGTTGGCCCGTCCAACTTTGACAAGTGTATGATATTGCATCTTTAAAGAGAGAGGGGTAAAAAGAGGAGCAGGAGAAAGAGAAAAGAAAGTGGTCGCGATGGACACGCAGCTGACTCTGGAAATTGAAACACAGTCAAAATGGGCATGATGATGGGCGGCAGTACGTATCTGTCTTGCGCGGCTTGATCACACAACCAGCTCTCAGCTCTGCAAACAACTAACACCCCGCACCCTATCTACAGCTGTTGGCTGCATCATCGGTTTCATCTTTGGTACGGCGACGACGACGGCCATGGCTTTGGAAATGACTCGTCTAACACAACACACACAGGAACCGTCAACATCTTCCGATACGGTGCTGGCCCTAATGGTATCATGCGAACTCTCGGCCAGTACATGCTTGGATCCGGAGCGACCTTTGGGTACGAAGCTTCTCGTCCTGTCCAACAGAAACCCCTTCGTCTCCAGTCTGCTAATGACTGTATTCCCCAGCTTCTTCATGTCGATCGGTAGCGTAATTCGGTCAGACTCGTCACCCATCATCCAGGAGGCATACCTCCGCGCCCAGAGACGTCCCATCATCATGGCCTCCGGCGCTTTCCGCCCTTACGCGCAGCAGCCGATCCAGCGCTCCTCCAACAATTAAGGGGCTATCTGTAGCACCGGTGTGACGAGAGTACACCAGCCGTTTGGCTCTCGAGCGGCAAAAAGGCGATGTAATTGTTACCTTTGTATATATGTTTCGCTCAGGGGGCGAAATAGGATGGCGTTTGGGTGATGCGGAAAAAAAAGGAAATTTACGTTGGGCCTCTATGATCAGTCGATATACAGCTACACAATCTTGCATTGGTCAAAATGCGCAAAGTTGTGTTCTATTGTGTCTCTTCGGCAGCTTGGGAAAAAAAAGACAAACATTCTGCCATTCACCGCGCCTTGCCGTGCTACAAACAAGCGCCCTCTCGCCAAAGAAAGCTCCCTCGAAATACGAGTTGTGAAAGGGCAAGCCCTAGCGTGACCCGAGCTGCGGTGGAAAAGTTCCTGTTTTCTCAAGTTACACCAACTTCCTTTTTGTCGGACATTTTCAAGGGGTATTTTTTCATTACCGAGAGTAGCATGCGAGGCGGCTGCAAGGTCGATCTTGAGTCTTGGCTCATGGACAACTCCCGGTTGGGCGCCCATCTCAGAGCGACATGAAGCGACCATTCATGCAGACACCCAAGTGACATCTGTACGAAAAGGATGTTGTATCATCTCTATACAACCTCTTTGCTCGGATTTGGATCGAATCTCTGGAAGCGCCCTCCCCCTTTCTCCCTGCAAGACATTTGTTATTTACTTTGCCGTCATTGGAAGGGAGATTTCTGGTGGCGCTGGTTTGTTCCCAACCGACCGAGACATGCAAGCTGGGTGCTGAGTCCGTGTGTCCGAACACAGTGGATCAATATTCTATCATGGTTAATTCGACAAGGACCGGAGGCGGAGGCAGCTGGATGCTCTGCTTGTGTGTACAGGAGGTTGAACCAAAAGTTCGGCGGCCGTGTTAGTGGCCCATGAGTGGTGGCCTTCCTTTTTGAGACGACTATGAATGCAGCAAGCCGCGAGTCCGCGTAGCTGATTATGAGTGTTAGTCTCCTTTCGTCGAACCTTCTGTGGCTTCGATCCGATCAAGCCATCATTACCACCCATCATGTTAGGTGCCGAACCTTCGGGTCTTTCACCCGAGCCTGGACTTGGCATCGTCCTTTCAAATTTGATATTGCCTACCAGAGAGGTCGGATGTTGTCACTCCCTCTCTGTCCAAGCTCACAATGATGATCGTCACTGTGGTCGGACCTCTCCACCCGCTCCCTTGCATTCGTTCTTTTTGTGATGGTCTATCACCGTTCAGCTTGTAGTTCTCCAACCGCCACCGAGAATAGGGATCTTGCAAATCTCCCCCTATGCGCTCGGCTCCCCCTGCTTCGTTTTGTGCATGATATCGGCAGCCCACATCAGCCCCGACTGGAGATACGACAAACAACTCTGCGCAGGGCCAACTTCTATTGCCTTGGCTCTCGGCCTTGTTTGTCACTCAAGTGGGATGGCAGGGGTCATCAGTCGTGGAAAGGACATCCATCTGCCGTGTCAAGGGTTTTGCGTCTGGCAAGATGTGGCGGCGCAGGGGTTTAATGCATCTTGGTCACGACGAGAAGGTCCCTATCTCGGCGAGACTTGTTAAATACCTGCCTGTCTCTCTCCCACATGAAAAGGTAGATCTCCAGCACTCGGACATGAGCAGGTTTCTCTTTACTTTTTCACTCCTTTTTATCCATCACAGATTGAGATCCTTCTTTGAAACCTTTCCCTCCTTCTGCCCTATTTGCCCGTCATGGGCCTCGTAAGTGGTCTCCTGAACGGAGTGGTTGATACGGTGAAATCAGCATTGGGACAGACCAAGACGAACGGGTGCGTCCTTTTGTGAATATATATCTTGGACATTGTATAAAAACTGACAAAACGGACAACAGAGCGTCTCTCCTCGGGACCTTGGTATATCCATGCCTCGCTTTCTTCCTTACCAACAATCCTCTACCCAATGGGTATCCCTGGGGCACCCTCACAGACTTTGCCAACAACCCTTACAAGGAATTTCCAAAAACTGGAGTAGTAAGATATTATGACTTCACAATCAGCCGAGGGGTGATTGCCCCGGATGGATATGAACGACCCGTCCTGCTTGTCAACGGAGCATTCCCTGGACCGCTCATCGAAGCCAACTGGGGGGACACGATTGTGGTTAATGTGAACAACAACATTACCGGACCTGAGGAAGGCACATCTATTCATTGGCATGGCTTCTTACAAAAGGAGACGCCATGGGAGGATGGTGCCCCAGGAGTCACCCAATGCCCGATTCCACCAAAGAAGAGCTACCGATACGAGTTCATCGCCAGTCTGTACGGGTCTACTTGGTACCATGCCCACTACTCTGCACAATACGCCGGCGGTGTTGTTGGGCCCATGGTTATTCACGGCCCTACACAGGCCAAGTACGATATTGATATTGGTCCGGTCATGTTGAGTGGTAGGAAATCCGTCTGTGTGGAGGGTCTCGAAACGAGTAATGACTGACAATCTCTCGACACAGACTGGTATCACAAGGCCTACTTTGACTTGATCAAGGAGATGCTCGCTCCCCACGGGAGCCCGCGAGTTCTATCAGACAACAACCTGATCAATGGCAAGATGAGTTTTGACTGCTCAACCGTTGCTCCAGGAGACAATACACCATGCACCAACAACGCCGGGATTTCAAAGTTCAAGTTTGAGACTGGCAAGACACATCGGTTGCGTCTGATTAATTCTGGTGCCGATGGTGTTCAGCGCTTTTCGATTGATGGACACAAGCTCACAGTCATTGCCGAGGATTTCACTCCTGTGAAGCCCTACGACACCAACGTCGTCATTCTCGGAGTCGGCCAGCGCGCTGATGTTCTAGTCAAGGCAGACGCAGGAAAATCAGACTCTGTTTTCTGGATGCGCTCTACACTCACTGGCTGCTCTCCCGCACGCCAACCCAACGCTCTGGCCGCGGTATACTATGATAAAGCGGACACATCCAAAACGCCAGAGAGTAGCCCATGGGTTGTTCCAGACCCTACCAGCTGCGCCAACGAGCAATTGATCAAGACGGAACCTCTTTATCCCATTGCAGTACCCAACCCCACTTTTACCCAGACAATGGACATTGAAACCTTTAAAAACGCATCAGACGTCACTCTCTGGAAGTTCAACGGTGCCTCAGCGAGAGTCAACTACAATAATCCCGTCTTGCTGCTCGCGAACCAAGGAAACTTTAGCTATCCACCCGAATGGGGCGTGGTCAACTACGCCAGCAACACATCTGTTCGTTTGATTATCAGAAATAAATCCCCAGGGTCGTAAGTTTTTTTGCCCCCATCCAAAGCAAATGTTATTATACTAACTCTTTGTTCTCTTCAGTCATCCAATGCATCTCCACGGTCATAACTCTTATATACTAGCCGAGGGTCTAGGAGAATGGGACGGCACCGTCACTCGTCCTCAGAACCCACACAGGAGAGACGTCCATCTCGTTAGGGCTGGCGGTTACTTGGTTATGCAATTCGACGCGAACCCGGGCGTTTGGGCTTTTCATTGCCATATTGCCTGGCATGCATCTGGGGGGTTTTTCTCTACATTGATTGTGGATTCGAAAAAAGTGCAGAGGATGAGGCTTCCGGGAGATATTCAGGATAATTGCAAGGCGTGGGATTTGTGGACGAGGAGAAATGTTGTTGATCAGATTGATAGTGGTGCGTAAGTTTTTTTCTTTTTTTTTCTTTTCTTTTTCTACTCAGGGGTTCATTGGAGGTTTCAATGAGGGAGCGAGCGAGCTCAGCTTGTTTGATGTTTTTATTTTTCTAGTTATGGGGTTTATTGTTTATTTGTGTAATTTGTGGGAAGGAAATACTTTTTCTTTCATTATTTGTATGATAATTATAATACGACAAGTACTGTTTTTACTATCAACTAGAGATAAAAATGGATACCTAGATTTTATCAAATGTTTCTTTCAAAGTTGATATGAACAATACGGGCTCTGTGATTGATTCAAGGGGGTATGAAGGCGGAAAGAACGGCCAGGGGGGCCAAGGCAAGTTGCAACTTTTTGTGGCTACAACATATAAAGTAGAATTGTGATTGACTATTCAAGCAAGTGAGTGAATGGTCTAGTAGTTTAATCAGCCATAGCTTAGGCCGACTCGTGCCAGCGACCAACGCTGCGGTGGCGAACCACTGGCGTTTGACTTCCCTGTGAAAGAACTTTTTTTATTAATTGTTTTTTGACACTGTTTGTGAAACCTCCCTCCTCCATTCTTCATTCAATCTGTGATTATAATCGATCACTTAATCAATCAATCAGTTGCTTTGTATACCTGATTTTTTTCGACAGTAACTTTCTGCTTTTATATAGTATGGAAATATTCAATAATATCGACAAGGGGCAATGTTTACATTTCGGTATATATAGGTAAGAGAATGACTGTATGTCAGCCATGTCCATGTCAATGCTCCGAACCAACAAACCAATAAAACTTACACCCATAACAGCAATGCCTTCCATTACATTGACATTGCATCTTGTACTCATAAAAGTTCAATATGTACAAATCCAGTAAACCTGCCGAAAAGTCTAGACCATTCGATTTTTCACGGATAGACAGACGATTTTCGCCTTTTCTCCCCTGCTTATGCATGCAATTGAACTTTCACCGCATATTTGTTTTATTCTTTATATATATATATATATTTGATCTTAGACACAGAGACAGACGGGATCTAAATCCTTCGTTTATCCTTTCGGGGTTATTCTTTGTGAAAATGTCAAGGTTATTTCGCCGTGATGTGCCTTGTGGCTGCAGCAAATATGGCATATATAGTTAGGTAAAAAGATTTTTTGGATTTTCATCTTTCTGTCGAGTGAAAACCGTTGTTTGGGCGGGTAGGTCAGAAACACTGGGATACTAGGGTTTTGGAGAAAAGTGAGGTGAGCTTACTTACACTACAATACAGGGAAATGAAGAGGAAAACCTTGAATCATGAAGCAAGGTAAAGTGTTGAAGTGTGACAGTGACTGAATCTGTGAATGCAGCTTAGCGGCGTTCTTTTTCCACCCTTGAAAACGTGGGTACGGTAAACGGGGATTTGTTCCGATTATTGAAAAAAATATTTTACTAGGATGATGAAAGAAAAAAAATATTTTGGCATGGGTTAAATGGAAGTCAATGTATCTATACCTGGATGGTACATGTGAAAAGGCACAGCTTAACAAGTCTGAAAGTGGTCTGGGGTCTCACGGACAGGGACTTTACCTATTCCATCTCCAACAATCCAGCCAGCCCTATGGCGTTTTTGACATTCTTTGACAGTTTCTTGGCAACGGAGATATGTCAACAATTGATTAGTTTCGCCGGCTTATTTCTGTACGACGGACGGGACCCCAGCTACCTACATATATAGACATACAACCTGGAAGTTTTGGCACTTTCCTCTGAGCTTACCCCATACCACACACACACACACACACCCTTCAAGTAACCCCCCACCCCGCCCCAAGGATATAAAACCGTGTGAATTGGAAAAAGCGTTAAAGCGAATCAAAACTAGTCAATTTCTGGAAACCATTTCAATTGTCGTGCCACATCGACCGACCCGAGTTTGCCGAGGCCCGTGTAGGGCGTCAGAAAGAAACGAAGGAGTCGTCAGACACTTGATGACCGCAGTAGTTTGGTTTGCGGGGTCATGTACACTTTAGAAGAACCAATTTCATTAGTTTTGCGGTAAAGCTTGGAATTCGTTACCAAATCATGTCAAAGGATGGGTTGGGGGCTATCGATGGAGAGGGGTGTGTCTCTAGCACTGTAATTAATAGTGTCCTGAATGTAAATAGTCGGGTGAAGCACTTTGCATGGGATGAGAACGACACAGGCGGTGAGATGAGATACAACACACCACACGTGTATAATCACGGGAATCCATCAGTGATATTGCATCTGATATTGATCATCAATCTATCTGGCCTCCCTCTCAGCTAGTGTCCCAGAGCCTCTTGAGCCCTGTCAAGGCTATTAACAAAGCCTCATCCGTCCGGATCCCTCTTGTCCCCTGGTTAGGTAGTACGTTGACCCAGTTATCGAACAGCTCCTTGGTCCTTGACCCTGAAATCCCCATTTGGCCAAGCTCCGGATCATTCATGGCGGCGTATTCGAGACCCCGTGGCCCACCAAAGACAATCAACATGTGGTTGAAGGTTGCTGGCTGGTGGTAATCGGGAAACGCCCTGGACAGAGGCAAACCGCGTTCCGACGTTCCAATGCTGAGGTCGTATCCATCCTCGTATGCGCTTCCCGTGAAGACGTCAGAAAGCGATTTGGCCCTCCGCACAGTAAAACCCCAGAAGTAGCCGGCTTCGGTTCTTGGGGCTGTTGGGTGTACCGGCTCAGGGTGTCCATGGGCATCATCCGACATCTTGAGCGTCAGACGGGTGTTTGCTGGGATAGACTCTGTAATGGTGACCGTCTCGGACATGCCAATCTCTACGACCGTTCTGCGCAGGCATGTTATATTAGTGACATGGTACATGGCTTAAGAAGTGCAACAATTTATAAACTTACCCGTTGCCACCTTTGGCGGGGGTATTCAGGGTGAGACCCTCCCGGTAGGGTAGCCATTCATCCTTGTGAGGATGATGGGGCATATCAAGACTTGGGAGAAGGCCTTGAGACCTCAGGTTTGGATGTAAGGGGAAGAGAACTTTGCGCATGAAAGGAGGGGTCTCGAGGTATGTCAGAAGATGCTCCATGAAGTGGCCCTCGTCAACATCGCCCGTGTAAGCATTCGTGTCAACATTTGCAGGGCGTTTATCCATGGGGCTATCGTCAAAGATGACCACCTCGTCTACTGAAAAGATTGCCATGGCTCTAGCAATTCGGCCAACCGTTGTCGTTCTCTGCTCCCTGGTGACACAGTCTGAGATGATGCTGGTTGGTACAGCGATGGAAACGGTCCAGTCTCTGGGGTCTGTTGGCCTGAACCGCTCACGACCGGTCTCACGGCCACCGGGAAAGGGGTTTGCATTTCCAGAGTCGGCGTCTAGCCGACGTCTCTATAAAGTGAGTTAGCTTGAGATCTCATTCTCATCCATCATCCATCATCGTACCTTGGATTGCGGTTCCCAATTTGACATGACTTTAATTGATAAAAGACCCCAAATTCACTTTCTGAATTTAAAATCAAGATTTAAACTAAAATAGACGATGAGATTTGATAAAGGTGGTGTTGATTTGAACCTTGGACCAATCGCCAAAGATTTTCTTGTACCTGAAAGTTTTGGCAGAATTATTTCCAAAAACCTGACCGCCTTGACCAACCTGGGAAGTCCCAAATGATTTTAGCGCGCCCCATATGTTCGTGTTCGGCCATTTAAACACTAACCCTCAGCCGCTGATGCCTGCTGAACAGGCCAGCTTTCCGTTATCCAAGTCTCCTTATCGGGGCCATGTCGTCAGTGAATCAATTCATTCATCAATCATCTTCTCAACACCAGACATACCTAATCACGTAAATTCATCAAAATGGGTGGAACAATTCATATTGATTCTGCCGCGCAATGGCGCCAGATACTCACTGCCAACGCAGTTGTAATCGCGGACTGTATGTGGCCATTCCAATTGATCCCTTAGTGACCCAGTTCCTCTAACAAGTGTCAATCATCACGATGTATAGTCTACGCAGACTGGTGCGGTCCCTGCAAAATGATTGCTCCTCACTATGAGGGTCTAGCAGGCAAATACTCCAAGCCCAACAAGATCGCCTTCGTCAAGGTTAATGTCGACAATCAACAAGCGATTGCCCAGCAGTATGGCGTTCGCGCCATGCCCACATTCTTGGTTTTCAACAACAGCTCCGTCATCGACACGATCCAGGGTGCAAACCCTCCTGGTCTCACTGCTGCAGTAGAAAAGGCCATCAAGTTAGCTGGAGCCGGAGCCAGGGGTGGTTCGTCCTTTGGAACTGCCGGGCAGCGGCTTGGTGGAGCTCCATTGGGAGGACAGAGAGTTGGAGGTAACGGATCAGTGGCAAGGCCAGTTCGGTGGGATCTGAACAACCTGATCAATATGATCTGGTCGTTTTTCGGCCTGTATTTCGCATCGCTGTTCTCAGTAAGTACATAGTGGGTCCCTAGAAAATGCCATCACTAACAAGGTGAATCTAGCTCGACCCCTACAAAGCAGCAGAGAACTCGTCATTCAACAAGCACAATCCGCCACCCAAGACACCGGCTACAGGACCTGGTGCGAAGAAGCCAACAGCTCGATCTGCTTTCAAGACGCTGTCAGATTTGGGTAATGAGTAGTCGGTTCATCATTGTACTAATAAACGGGGCTTTGGAAGAGCTTGGAGTTTCGGCGTTCATTGTAATCATCTTTCCTAACGTACATCTTTTTATACATACCTAATCGTCTTCAATTTCACTGATATATCTTTCCGAGCAAGGCAACTGGTAATTATAAACACATATAAACGTCACGTGCAGGGATTAACTGGAGGGGTCCCAAGACTTGCCCCTCCATCGCTCAGAAGCTTGGGCCTCTCTGCTTGCAATTGGGAATTGAAATTCTTTCATTCGCCCGCTGAAAAAGTTCCCCTCCAACCAGCAAAACAAAACAAAACAAGCATCAACAGCGGGCGATCATGATATCGGCTGGGAAACTTCAGAACCGGTGCCCCGGTTGTCGGGCACAGATTCTGGGTTTCTACGATGCGCTTTTGCAACCTCGCACTGGCGCATTGGCCCGGCCATTTGCACGCCCACGAGCGCCACTACCGAACGCAGCCTCAACAACCTCACGGCTCGCCCAAAATTCTCGCCGTCTCAATACGTTCAGATCCTTCTCAACAACAAGACAATTATTACAGGACTCACCCAAGAATGAAAACACTCCCGCGCCCGAGGAGGACCAGTCACAGGATTCAGGACGAAGGCGGGCGGAGGATATCGAGACACTAGTACGCCAGGCTCGACAGACGTTTGGTGATACCCTGCCGGCGGATTACCTGACACCCGAGGAATACAAAGTGTACGAGAGATTATACGGAGCTCCACTGCGAGAAACCGGCCCAGAAGATGTCGGCATTCCGTACATGGGAGAGTCGGGCGACATTCTTGAGACTCGACCTTCGGACCTTGAGAAGCATACTCTCTATAGGGAAAATGAAGACGGCACGCTCGAGGAGGTCGAGTATACTTTGGAAAGGTCTGACCTGGTAGAAAACGACGATGGATCAGTGGACATAGTGCAAGACGGCGAGCAGTTGATTGACACGTTGCCTCTCACCGACGCACAAATCGATTATCTCAACGTAACTGCCAACAATCAGCGCGAGTATGACGCCCTCGTCAAACTTCAGCGTGACTTTGAGGCCGCGGCCCTGCAAGCCCGCGAAGAAGAGAGTGTAGAGGCTCAAGAGCTTCTCGAACAGGAGAGGTTGGCTGAGGAAGAAGAGGAGCAGGAAATTGAGGAGGAAGAGGAGTACGACGAGGAGTATGAGCGTGAGTTGGGTGCTGAGACTGGGGGCTGGGAGGGTGACAACTCTCGGCTGCACCCGTTTACGGTACTTGGCCAGTTCAAGACTCGTCCCAGCACGATTCAGCTCCCAAAGACCACGTTTGTGCAACCTATCACCGAGCTCTTAAAGCGAACCGACACTACGCATATCAAAGAGTGCGCAGAGACCAAGCTTGGTGGACCAGGACTGCCATACGGTCCCGGGAGCCCCAGGCTACAGATCAGCCATGGTCAGAAGGGTCTAAAGCTACAAGCGGGTTACCACAAGATGAGCGAGATTGAAGCCGACACTTTCCTCGCCGCCATCATGCCTGGCATCTATGCAACCACCATGAGCGCATTAGTGGAGACACGGAAAAGGTTGGGCAGCAACTGGCTGAGGGAACTTCTCACACGGGAGGGAGGAAAGGGACCACGCGTTCTTGATCTTGGTGGTGGAGGTGCTGGTTTGTTGGCATGGGAAAGGGTCCTTCAGGCAGAATGGGACGTTCTCCGCGAGAAGGGGGAGGTCAAAGGTCTGCATCCTCCAGGGAAGAAGACGACGGTGGTTGGCAATGAAAACTTGCGGCATCGCGTCTCCCGCTTCTTGCACAACACCACCTTTCTTCCACGGCTGCCCGACTACCTGCACTCACTGTCAGGAAGGGAAGAAGAGCTGGACACTGGCGGTGGGCCTGCACCGCGCAAGGTTTTTGACGTTATCATTGTGTCACACATGCTGATGCCGCTTGACCAGGACTGGAAGCGTAAGGATCTCATCGATAATCTGTGGGAGATGCTCAGTCCCGATGGCGGTATCATGATCGTCGTAGAGAAGGCTCACCCACGAGGGTTTGAGGCCGTAGCCGACGTACGGTCTCGATTCCTCAGGGAATTTGCAATCCCTCCGACGCCAACTCCTCACCCAGAAGAAATCACGGCTCCCTCGGAACGTAAGCGCGAACCTGGCATGATTATTGCACCGTGCACCAACCACGCAGAGTGTCCAATGTATCACCACCCAGGCCTCAGCCCTGGCCGCAAGGACTTTTGCCACTTTTCTCAGAGATTCATCCGACCGCCGTTCCTGCAGCAGATCCATGGAGCCTCGCACCGCAGTCACGAAGATATCAAGTTCAGTTATGTTTCGCTGCGCAGGGGTCGCCACATAGGGGGGCCTCTGCCCGCTGCTGACGTGTCATCCGATGCCGGACCGGTGCAGTACCAACCTTCGGGGTTCCTGCAGGGCAAGGAGGCTACAGATCGCGCCTTTGCCGGATACGAAAAGGCCGTCGAGGGCGAGGAACCACAGCCGCTGTCATGGCCTCGTTCGATTCTTACTCCCCTCAAGCGACACGGACACGTTACGCTAGACCTGTGCACACCGGGGGGTAAGATCGAGCGGTGGGTGGTGCCCAAGTCGTTCTCCAAGCAGGCATACCACGACGCCCGCAAGCATTCGTGGGGCGATCTCTGGGCTCTGGGCGCCAAGACACGCACAATGCGCAATGTTCGACTTGGCAGGGCTGGCGAGGTTCCCAACCTCAACGACGGTGGAGTACGGGCAACAGCAGCTGCTGAGGGTCACAAGAAGAAGCCCAAGGTGGTTGAGATTAATGTCCACCCGCAACTTGGTGTTCTCGGCGCCTATGAGAAGCCTACCAAGAGTAGGGCGCAGCAGAGGAAGAGCAAGGCAGGCAAGCGAGTCAAACTTGAGAATCTGATGGAGAGCATGGGCGCCAACGAGGTTGAGGATCCGGATGATGTTGAAGATCGAAAGTTTATGAAGCGCAAGAGCAAGTGGGATGAGTAATACCGGATTGAGAAAATAAATTGTACGATTATGTAGTGTAAAATGTAAAATTGACAAATTTAAAAAAAAAAAAAAAAATCCTACTGCAGTGAGGATCAAACGCTAGCTTCCAGGTCCAGTCCTGAGCCTTACAATTCGTGAATCCGAAAACCCTACTGTACTTTCCTCCCTGACCGCTGAGCCATTCTACCTGCTTGGTTGTAATTATTGGCCGAACCCTTAATTAATATACCCCCCTTGGGCAGCTGGCATTCAAAATGCTGTCAGTCGTTTGATGGCATCTGATCATTCTGATGGTATCCATTGCCAAGAGGACCTAAGGCGGCGGCTTCTGCCGCTGCGGAGCCCTGTCGTTTGGAAACCTGGAAACCTGGAATAGAGTCCCGAGTCCCGAGTTCCAGGGAAGGGTTCCACTGTAAAGTTTGGGCGGTTTTCAAACTGGATTTAGGGGTTCCACTTGAAAACAAACGTCTCTAAAACTCTCATCATCTTTTCGGTTTCGGTTTGAATCCTCGTAAACAAGGAACGGGGAAAGGAGGAAAGAGAGGTTCAAAGACATCTAAGTAGTTGTAATTATTGCCCGGGCTCCACCTCGCGCAAAAAAAAAAGTCATCACTCAACACCACCACCACCACAAACCACAACCCACCAATCTCATCTTGAACCACACCAACGATCCAGCGATCTGGGTCTTGGGTCTGTGCTTTTTCTGCATTCTTCTTCTCCTCGGAGCTGGCAAAACCCTTGCAATCTTGCGCGCACACGGACCCCCTTTCTTTACGTAAACCCCTCCCCCCCAGACAACCAACATCATCTTGGACTTTCAAACAACATCATACAGTATGGCACCCCTCCGTCTCAAACATATCCACTTATCCACACCAAATTCATTATTGTCATCCTACATTCCATACAGTCTTGCATCCCGCTTACAGGATCAACTCCGTCGGGAACTACTCGACTTTAAAGATTCCTCCTCTGACGACCGACCCCCACCACCCACACTTATTTCCTTCTCACCTAAACCTATATATACTTTAGGTCGCCGACAAACAACACCTCTAACCGAGGAGGAATCCCAGAGATTACAAGCACCGCTTCTCTTCAAGGACCCCAGGACTGGGGTAGTCAACCTCCCCGTCAGCACTGAGTATTCCCTCAGAGGCGGCCTAGTCACTTATCACGGTCCAGGACAAGTTGTTTTATGGCCTGTGATTGATCTAAGCTCAAAGGGGCTATATAAACAGTTTACGGTTAGGTGTTATTCCCGCTTGTTGGAAGATACTACTATTTCTACTTTGGACAAGTTATTTGGGATCAAGGCTGAAGTAACAGACGACCCGGGGGTATGGGTGGAAAACGCAAAGATTGCGGCGTTGGGTGTACATTTGAGAAGACATGTTAGTGGATTAGGCACGGCTATTAATGTTGATATGGATGGTTCGGATAAGGGAGATGAAGGGACGAATCCGTGGAAGAGGGTTGTTGCTTGTGGGTTGGAAGGGAAGAAGGTGACTAGTGTTAGGGAGGTTCTGGGTGGTGATGTGAAACAGCTGGATAAGATGTTGGGGTTGAAGAGGATGCAGGCGAGCAGGTCGGCTAGGGAAGAGAAAGTTGCCGATGCTTGGGCAAAGGAGTTTGCAGAACGGATTGGAGTTGAAGGAGTTGAAAAGCTTGGGCCGATTGAGGTTGCGAAAGAGGTTGGATTTACTGAAGGTAAGATGACCGATGAACAAATTGATTATTATATTCATCTTCTTTTTACTCTTGCTAAATGGTAATAAAATCAGATATACAGATACTGTGTCGTCGGCATTCATGACCGTTTCAAGGATCATCATGAAAAGGGGGGCGTTCTCCCAAACCCGGTTTTTACGTAGGTTTGGTTATATGCACGAAAAGTTTAATTATCCTTTTTTTCATCCCTTGCACTTTTCACTGTGCGATTTTTATTTCTCTCTCCTTTTTTTGACACCTGCCAGATACATTACCTGAACGCACATATTCGCGCCAATGCCATGCCATGCCATGCCATGTCAACGTCAATGTCATGCTTCTCTGCCAGTCAGCACATACACATAAGTTATATGCAGCCAACACACAGAGATACACATCATACATTAATTTATACAAACACCTACATAAAAAAATAACACACAATCTCCGATATCGCATTTCACAAAAAAGAAGTCGTGTAACCAAAGCCAACACACAACCCCGCCACCTCCAGTGTCCTATCTATCACTTTTTTTTGTCCTACATATTTATTTGACACCTCATCAAGCATGACATGACGGAAGAGCCGATCATCACGCAATAACGGTATACACACACTACGCTAATGTATGACGATCCATGTTCTTCAAGCCTCCAAAAAAGAAGAAATAATATGATATGATAGAAAAAAAAAGAAATTAAATTACCGGATCGTCGATTGTGGCTTTTTGTGAGAAAGACCGATCACATGCCTTGCAGTATACGTATCGTGTATGTAATGTAATGTATTGTAAACTATATTACCTCCAACAAATATCCGTAAAGAAGAAAGCAAGAAAACAGAACGACACAAAAAACGGTTGCAAAATAATTACTGGATATTCGTAGGTTGATAATCTCACCCTTACGGACTACAAAAGCTACCATCATCAACAAAAAAAATTCCAGAAAAAAAAAACAGCATGTTCACTCACCGCTGTAATCATGGGGGGTTGAGTATTCCGTATTCATGATCCCTTCCCAAAGAGGAAGGCATATCAAAACAACAGAAAAAATTCTACCGCCACCAAAACTCATAGTGTGAAAAAAGAGACCAATTATACTCACTTATCATCCTGCAAGTAACTGAGACAAACATCATGCAACTGCACGCCCTCTTTTTCAATTTAATATCAGCCAATTGTTTTTTGAAAAGTTTGCTATTTCCTTCTGCCGCTCGCTGCAGTTAGTTGGTTACGGCAAATTATCGATCGTCATTGACTTGTTTACGGGAGTTTCCTACCGAAAACTGATGGGAGAGAGAAAAAAGACAAACCACAAGAGGTTGAAGGAACGATTACCCAACAGTCATGCACGGATAGAAGAATCTTTTGGAGAAAAATACTGTCAATTTTTTCATGCTTTTTAAAAAATAAAAATAAAAAGATGCAAAACTAACTGCCTTGGCTGCCTCATGATGTGTACCAAAATCGTACCGACTTTCCCGGTGTAATTAATGATCAGGCAAGTCAGATGAGGTAAACTTTCTTGCCCCCTATTTTGTTTTTTTGGCAACCCTTAGCCCCATGTGATACGCTTCCAACAAATCAACGACAAAACCAAGATGCAAAAAAGTCAAAACAAATTAAAAAAAACAAAATAAATAAACAAACTATTCCGTAAATCCTTGTGTACCATGAAGCTGCTTATAAATAAGAAATGGGTTGACGAGAATAAACAAACGCAAAATGCTGTTTTCCAGTCTGGCTGAGGCCATCCAAATGCGTAAACCACAAATGTCCAAAGTAAAAAAAAATCGGCCTGTTTGCCCGGCTTTCTGTTTCTGATATCCGTCAGAGTTTGAGTTGCTAAAAAGAATAAGAAAAGGAGAGAACAAAAAAACGCCCATGGTCATTAATTCGTCGTCAATAATCACATCGTTGATCTCACTCGCCTACTGGGTATTATTATATCCTCCAAAAATCAAATACAGGGATAGGTTAAACTTTTTTTCTAGTCTCAAACGCTGGCTCTCTTCTTGGTGTTGCGCGGGGGCGGATCATCCTCGCCGGGCTTGTACTCCTCTGGTTGGAAATTAGGGTTATTGTAGTGTGCAACATTGAAATGGCTGTTCTTGAAGGACGATGTTTGAAAGTTCGGCTCGCGCCATGTGCCATTTTCAAGAAACTCGGGCATTTGACAGTACTCGCTAAACCGCAGCGGGTTTTGCTCCGTCTCCAGCTCCGGAGTTTCGTGCTCTGGAAACAAAAGCTGCGCAAGAGGTGACAATTTGGACCGATCCAACCGCGTCGACGGAATTGATGGAATTAATTCCGGTATGATAACCGGTATAGATGGGGGGGCAGCTAGCGGCACAGTTTGCGGAGGTGGCGTGTCTGGGAATGGTGAAGATACCCAAGGCGCGACAGGACTCGGGCTGTATGCCGAAAGTGGCGAAGGACTGCTATCAAGAACCGAGTCTACGCCTGGGGTAAAGTCACCATATCCAGGGATCAACAACAGTGGGTTGTAATCGACAGGGCCCAAAGTCTGGAGAGCTGCAGGTGTCGGCGCCATTTCAAAGTTTTGAGATATATCCACGCGGTGAACTTGAAGGGTGACAGAAGTGTCAGATGGCGCAGGTTCAGACTCTACACGATAAAGAATATCGTAGTGGTCCGGGCGGAAGAGCAGGTAGATCATAGGACCAAGCTCCGCTGGTGAGAGACCGTTAGCCTCTTCCGGGAATCGATATGTGTTGACTTCATTGCCGGGACTGCGGTCAAGGTAAGCGACTTCGAGCGTGATCCCCGCGGGCTTCAGAAGGACTTCGACAAGGATGGCGATGCCGAGGTGCTCAATCTCGACGCTGTGACGCTCCAGAAAGTTGGTACAGTATCCCTCGATGCCCTGGGGATGGGACACAAAGGCGCCAAATTTTTCCCGGTGACCTCTGAGATAGGCGCTCGCCATGAGTCGAATGTGGTACATTATCGAGTTGGCGATATCCTCAGTGTTGAAGATTTGGTACAGGATCTCCTGTGTTTTCTCAGTGTCCTCGGCGACGCTAGCCATATGTGTCAAGAGATCAAGGCTCTCCTGGGCCATGTCGGTGAAGACAAAGTCGGCAACGCGGCCCATACTTTCAATGTACTTATTGAGAGTCTCCAGTCGTTCCACTTCGGACTCGATCAGGATCCTGTTGCCGCTCTTGGCCATTGTCTCAAAATAACCAAATGCGATTGCTGTTTCAGGCACCGCCGAGTCAGCACACAAAGCATAACAACAAGCGAAGAAGATCATGTCTTACCCCTCCAACCGCAGTTACCGTCTCCACGGACGGGGCGATAATGAGAGTACGTTTTGGGTAGCTCCTGGGTCTTTTGGACATAGACGGGGTCGGCCTTTGCATATTCGACTGTGATTACGGTGCTTGGGGTCTTTTCCCCTACGGGCGGGCCCTGTGACGACATGTGTTAGCCAATGAGCTGTAATGAAAAGAGAAAAAGGGGACATACTTCAACGAGGGGAGGTTCATATTCCTGTGCTGCCGTTTGCTGGGCGATTATATCTGGATTGATTTCGTCCATGTTTGTGAAATTTTGCTGATGTTGGTGGTGGTGGTGCTCTAATAATGGTAGTTGTTGTGAGGGGAAGGAGGCAGGAACTGGAATGGAGAGGGAGACGGGTGGTGCTTCAGCTATTGTATGTGGATTTTGGAAGCTGTTAAGGGAACCACCGGCTGAAGAGGATGCGGGGCCAATATCCGCGCTGGGAGGTGTGCTGAAGAGGGGTGAGTACAGAACAGACTCATCAGCGGCGGCTAGACCCGCCGACCCAATTCTGGAACCGCCATATCCACCAGACCGAACACTTCCTGCTAGGCGCAGAGGAGTTTGTTCAAATGTGTATTGCGGGAGACTTTGAGGTGTGCTGTATCCTCCTGCTCCTATTTGAATATATTGCTGGTGCTGGAATTGCTGGTGTGTTGAGTCGTGTTGGTACATTGTAATTGTAAAAGGTTATGTGGTTGCTGGGCTGTTTTGGTATTTTGTTTGTGTGAAGAAGAAACAAGAAAAAGGATAAAACCACACTTGATAAAAAAAAGTGCAGTGTGGGAAAACAAGTCTGTTCTTAAACTTCTCTTCCCTCTGTTTTTTTTTCCTTCTCTAGCTTCTTTTTTTTTCTCCTTCTGTCAAGTATGTGTGTCCCCGGAACCAGCCAAAGAAATCTCTGCTCGATCGTTTGCTTTATTTTTCAGGGGCTTGTATGTATGTACCGAACCGTATCTCTGCCGTATCCGTCTCACGGGTCGGGGAACCACTGCGGGCACACCAGCGACAAAAAAAAAAAAAAGAAAAAAAAAGAGGGTATGGGAAAGAATACAACCACCAGCTGTTAGCACAAGCCACACCAGCTACATCAACCGTGAGTGGGTGCACAAGCACAAGCAGCAAAGATCTTGGATAAAAAGGGTGGGATACAGAGTGACCAGAAAAATAAAATGGAAAAAAAGTGATTGGAATGAAATGGGACGAAAGAGAAAAGGCCCGGCTGGGTGGGAATGACGGACCCTATAATATTAATTCTAAAAACACACCGACTGGACTTTTTTTTAGAGGAAAAGAAAAAGAGAACGAGGGTGAAAAGAGACAAGCGAGCAAGCTCCAACTCGTTCATCCCCTTGATTCCCTCGTCGCTCGGGTGGAGACAGAGAGATGCTAGTTCAAGCTGATGCAGTGCTTTGCTTTTTGCTCCTCTTTGCTGCTGGGGTCTCAGTGTTGCCCCAGCATGGAAACGGGATACATATCCGTACAGTAGGTACTACCCGCTGCCTGCCTGCCTGTCTCCCTGCCTCCCTGCCTTGTTGTCGGTTTCTTTTTCTTTCACTTTTCATCCATCCATATCATGACATGGAACCCACACCCCTGTTGGTAGACAGCTCGGAGAGAAATCGAATCCCTGGCCCGTTATTGCTGCTCCGTCCGTCTCCGTAAAAATGGCACCCCTCCCCCCTTCAACAGCCTGCCATCATCCACCTTCCACCCCTCCCCCGGACGCACTGGCCCGCCTTGTCCACCAAAACAACAGCAACAACAACAGAAGAAGTTGGATTGCCAATTTTCGGTGGGCCTTTTGCCTTGGGAACACCAGGCCAGGGTGTACCTTGTCTGCCGTTGACCCCGTTGACGACGGATGGGTTGAGACAGGGGACTAAAGTCTGAGCTCTCCACCCAGAAATTCAAGTTTGTGATGAGCTGCCCGAACCTTGCATCTACCATTTAGACTAGCTTGTATTATTTCTGTCAACTTTTTTTTTCTTCTTTTTTATTTTTTTCTTTTTATTATGACAGTGAGGATACCTATAGGTAGCGGACTAGGATTCCCGAAGCCCTGCAAGACACTGCGGGGCATCGAGGCTGCACAGGGATAAGGTACGTAGATAAACTGACAGGGGGGTTAGACTTGCTGGGTCTTGTCCGCCATTTAACGGAAAAGCTTTCTCAATCCCCTTGTTGTTGTTGTACTGTACCTGGGTTACAAGATTCCAACCTCTTACACAAAACCTCTTGTGCTTGTGCCATCTACTCAATTCGAAGCCGTTGGAAAGAGAATGCGTGCCACCAGAACGGACACACAGACACAGACACAGACACATACACATACAAACAATCTCTTTCAGGAAGGATTCGGTCGGAATGCTCTCTGCAGGCTGGATGAAAATGGTCCAGGCCTGTTGTTGGTCATAGCTTGCCGTGAACGCCGTTCCAGCGTTGCGTTGCGTTGTCTTGTCGGCCGTCTCCACTCAGAATACACCTCCAATCAACGGTTGATGATGGGCGTGTGCAGCTCGAGAGGGCCAGGAGGGGGGTGCCTCGTGTTACTTGTCGTCGAAACTGCAGCTCTCATGGGTCCATGCACCCATGAAAGGATACGATGCCGACCGAAACATTCAAGAGTCTGATATTGACATGGGCTGGGAACAGATTGATCGGCTTTTCTTTCTCTTGATGATCGGTCATGAGAGCAGACTGCATGATACCATAGCATGAACCAGGAGAAGGCTGTTCTGTTCCAACCAGCCAACTGCTTTCGTGACGATTAACACGTACCAAGTCAAGGATGGTGGGTGGCCCGAGAGCGAACCTGGTACACTCATTCAGTCTGCTGCATCAAAGGTACGTTATCCTATCTGTTGCCGATGAGGGGTCGCGACATGAAAGAGACGGCTCAAGAGAGGGAACTCGACCTTGAGCTTTCCACGGGACGACTGGATAACCGGGAACTACGATAGAGATCGGATTAACGGGTCTGATCGACAGCCGTACCCAATTCCATGGTGGCATGGGGCATGTTGTTGCTGCTGATATATTCAGTATGCTACATTAAGAAACAAGCTAGCAAGTGACGCCCATCCGCATCCCCGGCCGGCAGTTGGCCAAGTCTGTCTTGAGACGTTCCGCGTCATCGCTGCCCGTGCAATGTCATATCATATCAGACTCGGTTTATAACATTGTGATGGAGCTCTTTCGAGTCCAGACAAGTCAAGCCCGGTGGAATTGGGATGTCAGATAGAAGAAACGTCCAATGTCTCTTTGGGGCGCAGGCTGTGGAACCTCAAGTTTGTCTGCTCTCGTCCAAGAGGCGGAACGCCACCGGAGCACAAGTAGCTGGTACAGGAAGGTACTGTAACACGGACAGGTGTACACCATGTATATATGCATGTATGCATTTCTTGGTGGTGTAATAACGCGATTCGAATGAGGAGACAAGAATTTTGTGCCTCCTTTCACCAGCGGGCAAACGCCAGATGCAAGTGCAACCACCGTAGAGCTGTCCAAACTCCGCAAGTCGTTTACAGAGCGCTACGTCCTTTGCGGAGCCGAGACATGGATTCATGGAATTGCATGGTGTACACTAGGTAGTGTAGCAACCCTTCTCCGCAACGACCGCACCTGGCGATCTGGGGAGCGTCACAATGCCAAGACGGAGTAAAGGTCACCATAACGACTCTGATCAAGCGATGTTGCTATGTGTCCAGTTGAGAGTCGGAGAATAGAAGAAGAGCCAAAAAATAGAGATGGAAAACCCCGGGGAAAAAACGAAAAAAATGGTGATGGTTTTCGGCCAACGGTCTTGGTTGGCGCCGGCGTCGGTACCAGGCCCGCGGGACTACCCAGACCTTTCTGATCATGACTGATCCGGTTGGCTAACCCCAGAGTAGGGCGTTGTGGTAGCTTCTCTCGGTTTGCACGCCGGCTTGGTACCACTAGTCCGACCTTCCACACAACGTTGGAGACGCTGGCGTTGTGTGTTGGTAAGCGGCAGGTTAGGATCAATCCTTGCTCATAATTCCGGACTGTGTGATTGTCCGTCGCAGAGGGTGCAACACACCTTCGCGTCGGCTTTAGAGAGCTTTGGATTGGATCCTGTGGGAGTCGCACGGCTGTTGTGGTCCAAGGTTGCCTGCCGAGGAGCCAATCATTCCATAGAGTGCTCTTTATATCGCATGGCGCAGGTTGCGTCAAAACTGGCTATCCTGTCAACTGCGGGGAGATGGTTCGTGATGCTTGAAGCAAGGTGCATCTGTGGTTGTGTGGGGCCGTACTCGTTGACAAGCGACCGAAAGCCCTGGAATCCGATTCGTGACGGGACACTTCAGGATGAGGGGAATTTGGGCAATCCGTGAAAAATCTGGATTCATGTACATTACATTACATGTCATGTATGTTCGTATGTACATCTCCCGGAGCGGCAATGCACAAGCAAGATTTATTGGGATGTAAAAAAAAAATAAAAAAAAAGAAAGAAAGCATAAGTTGTTGAATGCTTGGAAATTTCTCTCAGACTGAGACGGGAGAATTCTGGTCATTGGTCCATGGCGGTACGGCTCTGTCGACTGTCTCTCCGGATAGGTCGACTGTGTCCCACTTCAGAAAGGCATTTTTTCACCTTGAAAACGAATTCTTATCTTAAAAAGGCATGTTTTATTTCAAAAAGGTATATCTTATTTTAACAAGGCATTTTTGTAATCAAGTACAAATATCTCTCTATCAAACGTAGGCCGTTGATGAAGGACACAGTCGACCTATGGGGACACAGTCAACGGAGCCCCCGCCAATAGTTCTTGGTTCCCTAACCCGCCTCGGCCCCTCGATTCTAGCGCTAGTAGCCCCATGGGGTGTTAGCGTCCCGTCTTTTTCTTTGTGACCCACAACCACAGGGACTTCCACGAAGGTTGCCAGGAACAAAAGTTGGACTTCTCAAGTCTCACACTGGACCAAATGGAACTGGGAATCCAAAGTCCTTTGGGCCTCCCGTGATGAATTTTATGGGCATAAAAATGCAGGCACAAGGTGCTGTTCTGGACTCCCTTTGCAGCAAAGCCTTCCTGCTTCTTTGACTTGACCTCACATATGCAGCCAGCCACTCCTCTCCTTCGAGCAGCACTCCCAACAATTCAATTCAATTCAGGAATCTGGGAAACTTGACTTGATTGCCAATATCTTGGCAATTTCGAGGGCGTAATTGAATTGAATTGAATTGAATTATGAACTTGCCAAGACAGGAATATCAAGGGTATAACCCTAACCCTAGATGAAAATGTTTGGAAAACCTGTACCAATACTGGTACTGATTGGTATTTCTTATCTTATCGGCACGCACAGACCGCCATATGGCCGGTGCACGCCCTTGGCAAGTTGCCAATTCAATCAATCAATTCGACCCCGGGTGGAATTGCCAACCAAAAAGGGTAACTTGGATTCAATTGAATTGAATTGACTTGTTTCGTAATTGCGAACTTGAATTGTTGGACGATTCTCCCTCTCCCGTGTCTCCCTCCCTCTTCTAATCCAAGTTAGGAGATGGGGGACGGCATCTATCCCGTGTCTGTTTCGTTTATCCGTTCCCCACAATGCACAATACACACTAGTTAATGGAAAGCAAAGCATCATGCAGGACTCTGGTGTGTCTAGGCTCCCGAAAACAATGCATCTTCCCGTCTCGTCGCGGTTATCTTTTTATGACAACTTCCGTCATCCATTGTTTCCAGCCTTTTGTTTCTTTCTTAGCCCAAACGGACCGGGCCGTTTTGACTTGTTTGAGATGGGCAAACTTGGAATGGCTTCTCTATCTAGTAATAACTAGTGTAGGCGTGCGGTATCTCATGGGGTAGGGTCGCCACTTCGGTCGTCTCCGACCCGAGGGGACTCTTCCGACTCGGTGTAATTAAGTCTCCTTTCGTCACCGCCGCTGCAAGCTTCCGTCTCGCAGACACCCGTGTATCTCCTCGAACTCCCGATGCCTTTTGCGCGAGTTCTCGTCGACTGGGTAGATCTGCAGGCATGGCACGAGGTCTTTTTTCTGCTGGGTTACGTCGAGGCCAACACGGTGTGCATAATCGAGGTATGTGCCAAAGTCGTGAATCCCAGATCAAATTTTCTTTCGCTTCCCTGGTCTTTCCTCCAAATTTTTCATGCATGGGATTTTCCTTTTGCCTCTTCTGAAGGAGACTGTGACGGGGGAACAGTAGTATATTTGTCGTCAAAATGTAGTGTATGTACATCCAAGTACCCATGCAACAATCATGTCACACAGATAGAGAGACATAAAACGGGTGTGATGGGGTCAAACAGTAGTTGACATGAAAATGCTACCTGACCGACCCACGAAGGGAACCTACCAGCGCCAGTCTATGCATTATCCGCGAATCACCGCTCGGGATCACCACGCCATTTCTCTGTAAATGATCTCCAGGGTGCCATTGGACAATGCTGCCCCATGATACCAATAATGCTACCCTCTGGTCGAGTGAGGCTAGGTAGATGAAAAGCAGGAAGCCGAAGATAAACAACTCCCAGCTGAATGAGGGCACATTGCAGTCTTGCGGTGAGTCTCGCCGTTCCAAATCAATCTCCCGACTGCTCATTGTAAACTCGCCCCAAAAAAAGAAACACGATGGCTTGTTTCCAAGTTCGATATCAAGTCAAGCCTTTCGGGGAATCTATTCTGGGCTCATTTATTATATATTCGCTTAAGCTCTCCAAGACATGTCAGTATGACATGCATCCGCTGGTAGAGAATGAGAAGTAAGGTAATCATCTAGATGCCGAAGAGGCATGCACTTATCTCCAGAGGTATGTGTGTCTGTGTGTTGCGGAAGCATGGTAATGGTAGACGGCCGGTAGATACAAGACGAAATTGGAAGGACAACGCGGCGGTCAAGTCATTCATTGATGGTCTGCTCCCCCACACTTCCCCCGTGCCATCTTCTTTAATATCAACCACGGCACACACATCATGGCCCAGTCAATATTGGGACAGATATAGAGAGAGAAAAAAGACGGTACCGACGAAGAACCCGGAATATATATGAGGTAGATGGGAGCACAGCAAGTCTAACATTACATGGCTTATCAGCAGTGCGTGATAGGTTGCCTCGACTTCATGGAAAATTTTATATAAACCGTACGCCACCAGTGAAACATGACGCGGGCAATAAAACCAGTCATGTGTGTGTCGAAAGTGACCCTTTTTAATATTGGCTTGTAATTCGCTACTACGTACTGTGTACTCTATGAGACGACTCTGGAACTCGTGCCACGCCAACTCAAGCAATTGGTCCGAGTCTTGCTCATCTGTCCGTAATATCATGCCCTCCCACTCTAATAACACCATACAATATTCATCGTAATCATTCCCTATCTCGGTCCGTTGCTCAAGTGACCCAAGCCCTTTGCTTCACCCAACCAAGCTTTGGCTTCGTCAGTGCATCACATCGGCGCGAAGCCGCGCAATTCGCCACGCCTTCGAGCCCTAGAGGCTGCAGCAAAGAGATATCGTGAAGGCGGCCCATCCAACGGCCTCCTGGATTGCTCACCAGCTGGCTTGCGAAATCCATCGCCATCCTTGAAGATGGCCGTGTACAGCTCTCCAACAGCACTTGAAAGGGTTTGGATAGACCGAAGTCGGTCCTCATCAGCCAGCGAGTGAATTTCAAAGGTACCAGAAGAGGCGTCAATGTGGCCCCGAATACGGCCATCGACAATCAAAAAGCTGATAACATCCTGCACCTCGGGCACCGTCATGCGAAGCTGCTTGGCTACCCAGTCTAGGTTCATACGAGTGTACGGCGCAATTAGCTTCATGACGCCCTTGGTCCGCATGTTGCGTGTAACCTCGTCCATGTTCTCGGCAATGAAAGGATCATCGTTGAGATCACGGTTTCTGTCGAGGACGTCTGCGTACTTGTACATGTCGTCTCGTTGGTACGCATCAACAAGATCTGTCATGGCAGCAATTCGGGGGTCGTTCTTGTATGGTTTGGTTTCCTGGCTGTCAAATGGATCGATGTCTGACTTGGTGAGCATAGTTGTCAAGAGCAAGTACCTGAGAACCCGGATGCGACGCAAGTCTCCAGCCTCGTCATAGTTGCGGAAGGACTCAAAGAAGTCTGCCTTGGCCTCCTTCCAGTTCTCTTCACTGAGGTGCATTTTGCCGCCGCACTCCCGGATGACGCCCTGGATTTTAGGGTGCGAAACAGCCGACCGCACCTTGAGCGCCTTCTGATACAGAGCCTTAAGCTGATTGTTGTTGCGCGTCAGCGAGTACATTTGGATTTCGAGGGCATATATCTCAAGCGAATAGGTGCCCTTGCTGGGGTCATCCTCGCCATCTTCGTTCTGGCATGCTTTGTGTAGTTCTTTGAGCTTCTTAGACAACAAGTAGAAGTCCTTGCGTTCCAGAAGAAGTTTGGCCAACTTTATGTTTGTTTTCAGCCACAGCCGTTCGTTGTTGGTGTTTTGGAAACAGTCAAGGGTATGCGAATAGAATTGCTCAATGTAATCGACTGCCCGCGGGTTGTCGAACCCTTTCTCGACCAGGTTCAGCATATTATCGATCGACTTTTCCGAATAGTTTCTCGTGACAGACGACTTGACATATGTGAGAAGCTCTTGGTAGTGTTCAATGGCCTGTATTGAGTGATGGTCAGCGAGCGACGGGCAGAACAGGTGTTAAAACTTAGGGTAAACCAACTTTGTCATAGCGACCGAGTTTGAACTCGAGCTTGATAGCCTGCTTGAGTCCCTTGAAGCCCCATTCTCCCTTTTCAGCTTCCAGCGCTGGTATGCTGAGGAAATCAGCCAATGCCTCCTCTGGGTCGCTCGTCTTGATCTGTTTGGCGTTGTAGTACTTGTTCTCGATGTCGACATCGCCATTGTCGTCGTCGCCGTCGTCGTCCTCGTATTCGAAGTCGAAATCCTCATCTGAGGCCTGCATAAAATCGTCGTCTGACATTGTGACTGTTGTGTTATCGGAAGATTTTAAACTCGAGTGATGATGATTTTTAATTGGTGGTTGTCAGTGTGAATGATTAAGTTGTGTTTGTCGCTTTTCCAGGCAAGGCAGCTGTAGTGCAGGTGGTGGTGTAAGGCTGACGGGAAGCTCCAAGCCGAACGGTGGGCCTGTTGACGTTTATCAAAAGATGTGGGGTATCTAGGTACCCACTCAGTCTTTGACTGCATTATCCCGGGCCCTGTTAGTTACCCTGCCTGTCCGCTACACCCAACGCCAAACCCAAATTTCATCAAGTCTCAAACAAACAAACCTGCAACCACGACGAAAACCACGCGCGCATTGCACGACGTCTTTTAATTTGTTCAGATATTCATCAACACTACACACTACCACCACTCCCTCTAATATCTAATTTTCCGCGACGCCGGTAGCGTCACATCACCGTCAAAATGGGTGCCGGCGATTTGAACATGAAGAAGAGTTGGCATCCCCAGCGCTCGGGGAATGTCGCCGCAACACAGAAGGCCGAGGCAGAAGCTATTGCTGAGCGCAAGAAGATTCAGCAGCGCCTCCAGGAGATTGAGGAGGAGCGTCGCAAGGAGGAGATTCAGCAAGCCCTCGAGGCAGCAGGTGGCAAACGCAAGCTTGACAGAGTTGAGTGGATGTATGCCGGACCGACTGATGGCCAGGCTGGGGATGCCGCAGAAAGTGAAGCCTACCTTCTCGGCAAACGGCGCATCGACAAGCTTCTCCAGGATAACGAGGTCAAGAAGCTCTCAAGACAAGCAACACAAGAAGACCTTGCGGTCGCATCAGCTACTGCTAGTGCTCGCGATGTAGCAGCCAAGATCAGAGAAGATCCTCTGTTGGCCATCAAAAGACAAGAACAGGAGGCCTACGAAGCCATGATGAACGATCCACTCAAGAGGAGACGGCTATTGGCATCTATGGGGATTGAGGATGCGCCGCCAAAGTCAGAGAGCAAAGAAGAGAGACGACATAAGCATCGATCCCACCATCACCGATCTCACAGACACCACGACCGTGATAAGCACGACGAACGCCGTTCCCACCGGCGGAGGTCTGATTCTAGAGATAGGTCAAGAAGCCCAAGACGATATGATTCCGAGGAAGAAGGTAGGAGGAGACGAAGAAGAGACTCTCCAGACCGAAAGCTGTACAATTCGGATTCCGATAACGCATCAGATAGACGCGCGAGGCGCAGCGACAGGGATCGCCGAGACAGTGATGACAGGCGTGACCGAACAGATAGACGGAGCGATGATAAAAGGGAACGGCACAGAGATAACCGACCAAGGAACAGGAGCATTTCAGCATCACCACCGCCGCGGAGAAGAGATGATAGTCCAAGACGCGAAGAACGACCGCGGCAAAGAGAAAATTCTCGCGAACGTCATGGTGACCGGAACACTGGGTCCTATAGATCACGTCGAGACTTTGGAGATCGTTACGACGGTCGGCCTCGTGACCGAGGTCAAGCATCAACAAGAGATGGCGACGGAAGGCGCTCAAACAACAACGACGCCGAAGAGGAGCGTGCTAGGAAGCTCGCGGCTATGCAGGAAGCAGCAAGTGACCTCGACAAGACCCGTGAACGACGACTGGCTGCCATCGCAGAGCAAGAGAGAAAGGCTGCTCAACTCGATGAGCGTACTCGGCAGCGTAATAAGAAATTTGGAGGCGATGCCGGGTTTACAAATCAGTTGCATAGTAGGGCGGCAGACCTCAAAATCGCGGAACGAATGGGTGGCCGATAACTAGTATTTCTTTGCAGCATGCATCGTGTTAAACATGATACTTTTAATTATATACCGAGTCATGTGTTGATTTCCCTTGAGCTGATTTTGAGATGCTGTGCAATGCTGGGAGGCCAGTTCAAACAAGAACTGGCGTGGAGCTGAATGAGACTGTGTCAGAACCCCCCACGTCCACTGACCCACTCTGTCACTCTGTGCGACTGGAACTTCATGATGGGGAATTTATTGACTTTTACTTTTGCAAGGCAAAATGCAGAATTTAAGATTTGGAGTTGGTGTCCAATCTAGGATTGCCCTGGAAAGGAGAATTAAATGGTGCTCCATTCGGCCCAGAACGGTCCAGTCGGGCCCTTTCTTGGCAGTGTGCATTGCTGGGTGGGCCAGGCGGCCCCTAACTTGAAATGCCGACTTTACTAATTTTACTGTGTACCCGGCTAGTTTTACGGTGTGGGGCCTGCATATTTGAAGCATGACAACAGCGACCAGCTTTTGGCTAGCAAAGTGCACCACCACTGTGGCAGTCGCACCTGTCTGTTTCTTTCCACTTGCACAGAGCATTCAGTTGAATATAAGACATCGCATAATCGATTGATTTGCAAGGTAGAATTGGTTGTTGTGGAAGTCGGTTGTAGTGGTTAGTGCGTGGGTTGCCAGTGCCAAGCCTTCTCACTGGCCTAGCCACACCCCCACCAGCCACATATACTAGCCACACCCGACCAAGCAGTATAAGCCACAACCTAACCACCACAACCACCTTCAACACAACCAGTATTCTGACGTGCAAAGAATAAAAATGGTGCCTTGCATTCACTGTGCGAATGGAAAGAAATGGGCAAGTGCAACTGCCACAGTGGTGGTGCACTTTGCAACCAAAACTGGGTGGTTGTTGTCATTCTTCACATGCAGGCCCCACACCGTAAAACTAGCCGGGCACACAGTAAATTTAGTCAGGCCATGAAATGCAATGGAAAAGTTACTAAACTGAACAAGTTCAAGTCATAGACTGTGGAACCCCCTGGTTCAAGGTTGCGCTCCAATCCTCGCTGACTTCATCTCCGGCTTCAATTCAATTTCGTTCCCCCTCCCCCAAGCCCAGATTCCTGTAGGCCTTCTTTCTCACTATCTCTCTGTTTTTCGCTCATTTCTGCCACTCTTGTTGCTGTTGGCGTCGCGTGTCCGTAGCACACTCAGACATACACCTTTTACCTTACTACATAACTACTACGCACACATTCACTAACCCTGCGACAACCCTCTCCCCATTCCGTTGTTGACCCTTTTTTTATTATTATTTCGATTTTCACTTTTTGCTTTCCCATATCCAATGCGCATCTTTCGTATCTTGCTCAATTGACCCGCCTTATCTCCCGTCGCTCGCGCCTTCTAGTTGGTAAAGTCGGCGTCTGCCCATACCGTACCTGTAACCTTCAAACTTCGTTTCGCTGTCCTTTTTGCTCCGACGGGCCCCAGCTTGGATTCCATACCCCGACGTCTAACTCCAAACTATCTCCGCCTCTACGCGACCGAGATCACTCAGCATACCCCGCGAAATAACTGTTTTGACTGTCGTCGAGGCCGTCCGTCAGCACTTTTATTACATTCCGAAATAGACCTCTTCCCAGTCCACACAATGCCTTGTGGAATCGGGGGCTCCAAGACGGTGCAGCGCAAGCTCGTCTTGCTGTGAGTTCCCCCCAGTCTCAGCCATGCCATGGGTGGTTCAAGGCGTTCATGTGATGGTGCAGGCTGACTGTGTATCCCAAACAGAGGTGATGGTGCGTGCGGAAAGACGTCATTGCTCAACGTCTTCACCAGAGGGTAGGAGAATCCTGATGACCAGAGCAGCGAGATATATATCCATACTCATCTAAGCGAATAGCTACTTCCCTACGGTCTACGAGCCGACAGTCTTTGAGAATTACGTCCACGGTGAGTACCTTGTTGGACACAGCGCCGGGGTGCTGTTGCACGGCATGAGGTAATAATTGCTGACTCGGACGCGCATGTAGACATATTCGTCGACAATGTCCACATTGAGCTGTCTCTGTGGGATACCGCCGGACAGGAAGAATTCGACAGGCTCCGAAGTCTTTCATACGGTAGGTTGGAAGAGTTGCTGCTCTGGGCGTTATTTGTCGCAGGTGCCGTAGACTAATCGAGTTGTTAGATGATACCGATCTGATTATGCTGTGCTACTCAGTCGACAGCAAAGACTCCCTCGAAAACGTCGAAAGCAAATGGGTGGGCGAAATTGCCGACAACTGTCCCAACGTGAAGCTGGTGCTGGTCGCACTCAAGTGCGATCTTCGCGAGGCAAACGATGAAGAAGATGGTGCAAACGACGAAACAAATCCGCGGGAGAAGAAGCCCACGATCAACTATGATCAAGGGCTCGAGGTTGCACGTCGAATAAACGCGCTCAGGTATCTCGAGTGTTCGGCCATGCGCAATAGGGGTGTTAACGAGGCCTTCACCGAGGCCGCCAGGGTCGCTCTGTCAGTCAGGAAAGAGCGTGACGAATCTAAGTGTGTGATTATGTAGGTACATGCGCGCGTATTGTGCCATGACCTACATAATTACACATAGATCGTCAGCGGTGAATTTGGGGTTGATAACGCCTCATGTTTGACGACCATTACCAGCTTTATCATCACATCAACAGCACCATTTGCCGGTGGTTACACCGATTCATTGCTTCGCAGCATCATTCTCTAAACTTCTCTTTGGGCGTTGGCATTCGGCGGACTTGACACAGACGCAGTTCTGTCTTTTACGGAGGCGATACTGTTTTCTTTTTTGTATTGTATATATTTATTCGGTTTCCCATACACGATCACGCTCACCAACGACCTGCGACAAACCTGATGCCTGCTCACTTCCTCATATGCAAGATGCAGGAAGGAAAATCAGTTGGCATTGGGAATAGCATGTATGAAGATGGTTTTTTTTTTTTTTTTTCTTTTGGACGGTGACTATTCGCGCGATTTGTGGTCACGGGCGGTCGGGCGAGACTTCATTCTTTAAGACGACTTAATCTTCTTGGACTGGCAACAGCTTAAACCAGCTTTCCTCTGTTTCTTTCTTTTCTTGTTTTTGTCTCTGTTATTTTCTTTTTTTTTTTTCTTGCTACGTAATTAGGCAAGGGTCCAAGATTAGAGAGTTTCGAGATTTCTTTCAGTTATATACATATATGACTGACTGATTGAAAGCTGATGTGGGTAAAAGCGAGGTTTTTGATTTCTGGTTCATACAGTATGTGATATTTTGCAATAATTGCATCTCCGTGGTGAAGGTCGTTCCCCGCGGATTCGGCGTTGTCTCTTGGAATCGGAGGGAATGGCGGGGTGGCGATAAAGAGATAAGGCGGGATCTCCCCTGGCTGGAGCGGCCTCGTGAAATGGCGTCAGCGGCCGCTAAAGATACCCAAGAAAAGCTTTCTCCGCTAAAATTGCGCAGAAAAACTCGTGTAAGTCGAGAAGGAAAGCCTCTGACTGGCTGGAATCCAGGTTGGTGTCATTGAAGGTGCTCTAGGCTTACATAAAGAGATGAATATCCCACGGATTTCCTCGCAGGTTTGAATAGTCACCAGCGGAGATTCAAGCAAAAAGTTGAGTCGAGATTGACAAGGGGGAAGGAAAGGATAGGCAGGTTTGGTTTTTTTTATAATATAAATACTTTGTATATCTCTCATCATATTCTCATCCCCGTCCCGTTTTAATCAAGAGACAAAATATCTTTTTCTTTCTTTGTTTAACTTTTTGATTCCAAGTGATATCTACTTTTTTTTTCTCTTCCACTTGGCTTCTTGACCTTGACACATCCATCTCACTGTCCCCCCTTGGGACTGTTGACGCCGGTCTCGGAGAGATCACACAACAAACACACACCATCAAAAGAGAAAACCCAAAAAAATCATGGCGACTGCATCACCGCCAACGCCGTTTTCACACACCTCTCTCTTGACGGCACAGCACTCGATCGGGCATGTCCATCTCATCATTGGCTCAAATCCGCTCGCAGCTTCTCGCGCAACAAATTCACTCGCCGCAGGGGCGAAACCAATCATTATCGCACCATCGGTAGAAAATCAGCCTCTTCATTACAGTTTAGCGGCCCAAATCGAGTCCGGCGCCGTGACGCACATTCGGCGCGGCGTTGAGGAGAATGATCTGTTCATCTTGGGGAGAAAAGAAGTTTCGGGCGTGGTTGACGCCGTATTCATCACTACCACCAACGGAGTACCGGCGGCAGAGATTGCGGAAAAATGTAAACGCAACAGGATACCGATCAACGTGGTCGATTGCCCTTTGCTCTGTTCGTTTAGTTTGCTGAGTGTTCACGTTGATGGCCCGTTGCAGGTTGGTGTGACTACTAATGGGAGGGGATGCAAGCTGGCAAGCAGGATTAGGAGGGAGGTTGCCGCTGGGTTACCGGAGGGGCTGGGAAAAGCTGTTGAGAGGTTTGGTGGGGTCAGGAGAAGGATCCTTGCTGAGGCTGCTGATGCGAAGAAGAAGGAGGAGGAGGACGTGGTGGTGGTAGTGGCAGATGAGGGCGTGGATGATTCTGTTGATCAGGGAGCAGAGTTTAACAAGTTCGTAATGGAGGGACAGCAGGAGGATGAGGACTCGGAAGGGGTCAAGGCTAGGAGAATGAGGTGGTTGTCGCAAGTTTGCGAATATTGGCCTCTGAAGAGACTAGCGGCGGTTACGGACGAGGAAGTGGAGGAAGTTTTGAAGGCTTACTCTTCTTCGGTTTCGCAAACCCAGGAGAAGAGCGTTGAAGGCGGCGAGTTGGGTGAAAAGATTACCTCTGCGAAGGGGAGGGTGATTTTGGCTGGCAGCGGACCGGGACACCCGGATCTCCTGACCAGGGCGACATACAAGGCGATCATGGCTGCCGATCTCATTCTGGCGGATAAGTTGGTCCCCTCGGGGGTTCTTGACCTTATTCCCCGCCGTACCCCAGTTTCTATTGCACGAAAATTCCCTGGAAATGCGGATCGTGCTCAAGAGGAGCTCCTGGAGCAGGCATTAGAGGGAGTTCGCGCCGGAAAGACGGTTTTGCGATTGAAACAGGGCGATCCCTTCATCTACGGCAGAGGGGGCGAAGAGGTCGCATTCTTCCGACAGCACGGGCTCGGCGACCGCATTGTCGTGCTGCCCGGAATCACGAGCAGTCTCAGTGCTCCGTTGTTTGCAGGTATCCCACCGACACAGCGTGATGTAGCGGATCAAGTCCTGGTTTGCACGGGGACTGGCAAGAAGGGCAAACCACCTGTTCCGCCCGAGTATGTGGACACGAGAACGGTGGTGTTCTTGATGGCTCTGCACAGGATCACAGGACTAGTGTCTGAGTTGACAGAGTTTACTGAGGAGGAAATGGCACAGCCTGGAGACAGCTCGAGAAGTAGAAGGAAACTATGGCCTCTGGATACGCCTTGCGCCGTTATTGAACGGGCAAGCTGTCCCGATCAGCGAGTCATCAGGACGACATTAAAACAAGTTGCCGAGGCTATTGAGCAGGAAGGGAGCAGACCACCAGGATTGCTTGTTGTTGGCCGGGCGTGCGAGGCTTTGTATACGCCAGAGAAAGGGCGGCTATGGCTCGTAGAAGACGGTTTTAAGGGACTGGACTTTGAGTCTGACTTTGCTGCAGGTGCTTTAGGAGTTGCGGCCATGGCATAACTATATAGACCAAAAGAGATACACATCGTATATATTATCAAAAATAGAGATCAAATAAAACGTCAGCTGGAGCAAAATGTGACAGATGAGTTGATAGACTGTTAAAATTTGTGTGAAGGAGGTGGGGAAGTCCCAAAAAGCAAAAACAAAAAACATCTCCTCCGGGAAGGCTCGAACTTCCAACCTCCTGATTAACAGTCAGACGCGCTAGCCAATTGCGCCACAGAGGATGATAACATATTTCCGATTAAGTTGATTGGTTGATGGATTTGTTCCGATTTTAAATTCATGAGGCAATTTTTGCATCCAACAATGGCTTTTAAGACGGTTCCTTCCCCGAGCGATTATGTAACGGTTTCCACACCGAGACGTCACACCTTCTCTGCCTCCCCCAACTCTCCGACAGCTTAAAAAAAATTAAAAAATCGTACCACGGCGCACCATGACCACCGAATCCTTCAAACAGCTCCCCGAAGAGCTGAAGCTCGCGACATCAGCCCACGTCAAGTACATACAGAGCTTGGATACAAGAAAAGACGAATATGATTATTGGTTGACCGAACACCTAAGGCTGAATGGCCTTTACTGGGGTTTAACGGCCCTGCACCTCCTCGGCCACCCTGACGCCTTGCCCCGCTCCGAAACTATCGACTTTGTCCTTTCATGCCAGCACGAGAATGGCGGGTTTGGGGCTGCGCCTGGTCATGATGCACACATGCTGTCTACCGTCAGCGCTGTGCAAATTCTTGCTACCGTCGACGCATTTGACGAGCTCGAGTCGCGAGGGAAAGGGAATGGCAAGGTGCAGGTTGGAAATTGTGTGTGTCTTCAATGTTCAAGGGGATTGCTTTTGTCTGTGCTTTGGGGGCTAACTAGTTGGTATAGATATTGCCAGCCTTCAGAACCGTCAAACAGGCACTTTTGCTGGTGATGAATGGGGTGAAGAGGATACCCGGTTCCTTTACGGAGCCTTCAATGCCTTGTCGCTGCTTGGATTGCTTCACCTCGTCGATGTTGATAAGGCCGTAGAACACATTGCCGCCTGTGCCAACTTTGATGGTGGATATGGTGTTAGTCCTGGCGCCGAATCCCACTCTGGTCAGATATTTACCTGCGTAGCGGCGTTGACGATTGCCGGCAGGCAAGACCTCATTGACAAGGAGCGCCTGGGCCGATGGCTGAGTGAAAGACAAGTTGACGCTGGCGGTTTGAATGGGCGACCTGAGAAGAAGGAAGATGTATGTTACAGCTGGTGGGTATTGAGCAGCTTGGAGATGATCGGCAAGACACACTGGATTGACCGGGAGAAGCTCATTGCCTTCATCTTGAGCTCTCAGGACACGGAAAAAGGCGGCATCTCTGATAGGCCTGGTGATATGGTCGATGTATGGCACACCGTGTTTGGTGTTGCTGGTTTGAGTTTGCTGGATTACCCTGGACTGGAGCCCGTCGATGAGGTGTACTGCATGCCAAAGTCAACCACTGCCAGGATCCTTGGTCGGTGACCATGTTTTTCTATACCCCTTCTCTAATACCCTGACAACTGCATACATAAGTGTTGGACAGGGTACAAAGCAAGGGAAGAACAAAACTTTTTGCCCTCTCCAAATCCTTTTTGTTGCTGGTTGAATGTTAATGCTGGCAATAAGGAAAAGGAGTGACATTTCGGCATCTATAAAACAATAATACATAGTTTCCAAGTAAGCCATGTTCCTTAATTTCACCCCTTGGCATGTTCTTTCGTCCATTCATCCGTTGTGTGCTTCCTTTTCTTATCCGTTTGTTCAGGTCGCCAAGATTGGATGAAATTACAATGTCATACATGCTAAGATATTCACAGCACAGATCATATATTCAAGCACCCTCAGATCAGCATCTACGCTTATACAGAGCTCTCTCGTCCAGCAATATCTGCATATTCCTATTTTACTCTGCTCTTCGTTGATAGGCAAACACCAGCCGAATCAACACTTCGAAGGTCATGTGAGGTGGTGGCGCTGAAGGCACAGTGGACTCCGAATATGACTTGCACCTGTGACCATTTATAAGGAACATTTGTTTGTTGCCTCCGTGTTTGTATGTTATCTAGTATACTGGGGTTGGTCGCGTGTTACTTCCCAAACAGGGTGGTGTTATTGCCTTCTTTTCCCATTCTTCACACTATTTCATATTGTGCAGTCTCTTCTACTCTTCTTTAGTTCCTATGAATTCGCTCTCCCGGACCTGTAACTTTCTCGGTCGGAGATTTTGCCACGCTTCCTTCTCCATACATGGGGCGCTCAACATCACGGGTCTAATGTGGTTGACTCCGTGATATCTTTTCTTCTTTCTCTGTGAGAACGCCTAAATCCTGCTCACCGGTGTGAGGATGAAGAGGCCACCGGTCCTACCTTCCCACAGTGCCGATGAGACGAGACGAATTTTGATACTCCACTCGAGCCCCAGTCCTATTTCATTCTTAACGTACAGGATTCCTTTCACCTTACTTCGTCTCCCTTCTCGTTCTTCTAACCTGCTTCTCCCATCCTTCGTCGACAGGATGGCGTAGCTGCTTGTTGTCTGCTTAGTGTAAGGCTTCAATGTTTGGTATTGTAAGGTCATTGTTTTCCCCCAATTTTTCTACTTTGCTTGTTTTTCATCAGATACGACGGTTTTTCTGCTCTTTTGCATAATGGCGGCTCAAACCAAGGGTATGAACGTAGTTGTAGCCTTGGGATGGCAAGCTGTGTGTTGTTCATCTTTCTTTCCCCCTTTTTCTATATTGTATCCTCAATATTTCCCTTTTATTCAACGTTACTATTCGCCTGTATGTTCATTTTCTTCTTCTACTTGCCGCAGGGCCTTAGTATATGGCTCTATTTGCTAATATATGTTTCTAGACGTTCACAGCAGGATCTCAAGAGTACAATCAATGTGTCCGTCACAACAGATGTGGTCATATATGTCTCTACCGAATCTCTGCATGGAATTTGCAGTCCTACTCGCATGCTATCCTGACACTAGCATGTGCTGTATGTTCAATAGTAAGGCTGGCATATTTATTGTTTTGCTTTTTGGGTTCTACAGCTGACGCTTTGGATTTTGTTGAATATTTTTCAAGCCGCTCGAAAAGATACCAGCCGCAATGATATCTGCCCAAGTTTCCGGAATCCCCTTTCCCCTATCTCTAAATGGTTCCGGGAACATGCGGTTTCTCGACGACATCATACGCGGGTCCGATTTGCAGCCTAGGGCACACAGCTGTATTTAATCTCTGTTGGCCTTTTTTTCTCTTTTTTCTCTCTCCAGACCTCAAATCTTTACCATCCAATATTTATCCTTGATTTAATACCATTCCTGAGCAATTCAAGACGCCATGTCTCGCTACAATTTGAGAGCCACTGCGGTAAGTTCATTTCAAAGTTCACCATTGCTCCTTCCCCTTTTCCCAGAAATGGCCCAGAGCCAGACCTCTCAGTCCCGACCCCGCGAGCAAGGCAGCTCCTTCCTTTTCAATCTCAAAATTCCCTGGACCCCTGCACACTTTCAAAGTTTCCTCTGGGTCGTCGCTTTCAAACCTTCCCAGCGCACCGATTGGATTTGACCGACTGCCATCGTCCCTTCTCCCAACACCACACAAGATCGAATCACCCACTTTACCTCATCATCATCATCCTCTCAAAACTGCACCTTCCACATCTAGCCATCCACCTCATCGCTTTACTTTTGTTGTTTACCTTATCTTCGAGATCTGAGTCTCGTCCAAGCCCATTTCCCACCCGCAATTCCCCCCGGGGCACACGACGACTTCATACGAGTTCGGTGTAACCGAGTGTACAAAAGAAACTGCTGGTTCTATTTCTTCCTTTTCTTTCTCTCTTGACTTTCAATTGACAGTCTTGGAGAAGGAATTCTGGAAAATCAAGAACCAACAGGATCGATATCCTCGGTGTCACCTGCCTCCTCCCCCCAACCCGTCCAAAGGGATCCGACTCCAAATCGGACGACGTCTCCGCGGTCAACCTTATTTTCCATCCCATTGGTCTTGCAGCCTCCTTCTCGTCCCATCCACCAGGTCCTTCTTGTGTTGACGTCGGTGTCCACCCCCTGAGGTTCGGACTTGCACAATGTTTTACGCAGTTGCATTCCACCCTTTGCAGATACTAACCCCTGCTGATGTTAGAATATGGCTGCGATTGCACCAATGGACTTGATCACCAGAGATGAGCCTGCCGCCAACACTATCCCCCTGAAGTGTTGTGTTTGCCCCAAGAAGCCGACCTTCTCGGACCTCTCTCACCTCCTCACCCATGTATCCAGCAAAAGTCATCTTTCTCACAAGTATAAGAAAAAATTGAGAAAGGATGATCAGTCAGTCAGGGATTACAGAGAGTACAAGGAGTGGGAGAGCCGGTATGGCATCAATGACCTGGCCGCCGAGCGTCTTTTTGCCAAGGAGCAAAAGACAAAAGGAGGTGGTAGAAGAAACCGAGTTTCTACCGCTGCCTTGGCCCTGGCCGTGAGTTGACAGTACTTCTGCAAGTTAGAAGAGACAAGAAGCTAAAACCATTGCATCAGACTCGGAATGCCCGTGAGCGACGCGAGCTCGCTGACGGTACCATCCTAATGAAAGCCGAGCCCGAGGACTTTGACCAGCTCGAACCGATGACAACTCCCTGGGTCAATTCGGCCTCCAACAACGCCCAATATTCTGTTGGCCGTCAGAATACCTTTGATGTCCCTGGATATCATACCCCTGTTCTCAAGCGTGTCTCGGACGACTTTTCTGCCCCCGGCACTCCTGATCTTTCTCAGTCTGCATCCCGAAGATCCCTCTCAGGCCCTGAGATTGCTGAGAGTATCGAGACTTCCGAGTTGGCTCCGGAGCGCCAACATATCTCGGACGATGACGGTGATTTGAACAAGCTCAAGGGGATCATTTACCCCGGCATGGGCTTGTTCGACTCTGCCTCGGAGTACCAGAAGAGAAGACGCAACCAGCGCAAGGATGAGTCTGTATTGAAGAACATGATCGAGACCTCAGCTACCATTACTGCCACTGAGTGCGTTTGGGACGAGGACGGCGATCTTCGCCGTAAGCGTGACATCTATGCCACTCCTTCTGTCGAAGGCACTCCGGTTAGTCATTCCATATCTGACACAGAAGTTCAATAATTGCTGACATCTCATACTATCCAGGAGCGCGTACTTGAGGAGCGCGAGAAGGAGAAAAAGAAGAAGCGTGTTCGTCGTACAATAGCTCCGACCGTTCGTCGCACTTCGGCAAGAACTGCCCGCAAGACAGCTGCCATTGCCAAGCGTGATGCTAATCAAGATGATGACATCTTCGATGATTTCGAGACCGACAATCGCAACAGATTCACCAACCACACCCACGGTTCTGCCGAGGGTCTTCGCATGTTTCACGACCCTCCCAAGCGGAGCCCGAACACCCAGGGTCTGTGGGCGGCTGATTTCAACCACTTCAACAACGCATCGGTCGGATCAACTAACACAGGGACCTCTCGCACCCAGGACTCTTTGGAGGACACAGGGTTTGCTTTCCCAGCATTCCCTTATGGCCTTCAGTGGTTCTAATATGTAAGTGATAGGTTCGACTACCGTCGTCGTCCTCCTCTGCGGCCGCTGAGCACAAATATGTCTTTGGGCTCTACAGCAACGGAGGCCAGCAAGCCTCTTTCGTTCTTCCCCCCTCGAGAAAGTGGCTCCTCGACTTTCTCAACGCAGCAACTTATGTCGAACAGCACATACTATACGCACCCACAGCACACCATGGGTGGCGGGAACTACAACCCTTTGTGTCAGACTAGATCAACTCAATTTAGTGCATACGGATTCACAGGATACGGGAATGATAGCAAGGTGGCCATTGGAGGGTTTCAGGCGATTAGCACGATGGCTCCTCCCAGCTTGAACAACTTGGCGTTCAACACTTACAATCAATTCGAGTCGCAGGAGACGGCCTCGGAGCGTCTCACCCAGGATTTCGATGCCTAGTTCAACCGATATTTGAATTATCTTTCAGAAACGTGCGAGCCGTTTGCAGGGTGGTTGATTGAAGCTTTTGAGTCTTGGCGTGCTCAACTCGTGGAAAATTGGGGGAGATTTGTTTTTTTTGTGTTTCTTTTTCACCTACTTTCGTTGTTTTCTTGTTTCTCCTCTCGTTTTGTTGATTGATTTATGAACCCTTTGAGCGTTAATGGCAATGGACGACTAGGCGCTTATTCTGATACCACGAGGAGGACATGCAAAGGAGGAAACGGAAGAGTATTTGATCTTTGGGGCTTCGTTTATATTTTCCTCTCTTTCTTATATTCTCAATATTGGCATGGCATGGTTGGAGTCCGGAACAGTTGGCCAGGGAAAAAGACGGCTTTCTTATTTGGGTCTTTTTTAACCGACAGCATTTATGAATTGGGAGCTTGCTATAGAAAACATTGGACGAAATAGTTTCCCGTTTTGCAAATGGTCCCATGGTTGAGGTGAAATGATGTGCGTATAATGTCAAAATGAGGAGTGAGCCAGACTAAATACCGTGTTCAATAAGGACCAATTTACCTCTGCCCTGACTGTGTAATTGTTCATGAGGCATATGATGATGTAATTTGAAACGTGGCTGTGGTCATTTACTATTCTCTAGGGCGTACAGCTAGCTATATCAACCGGTGTTCCTTTTCTTCCCCTCTTTTATTCCCTTACAAATTTATAAACCATATGTGTTCCTCTCATTATCATTTCTCCGTTACCAGGCGGGGGGGGGGGGGGGGGGGGGGGGGGGGGGGGGGGGGGGGGGGGGCGGGGGCGGGGGGGGGGGGGGGGGGGGGGGGGGGGGGGGGGGGGGGGGGGGGT
>MU865330.1:0-71748 GCA_033297215.1 Podospora fimiseda | reverse complement strand
AGCTTGCAATAACAACCGGTGTTCCTTTTATTCCCCCCTTTTTTTCCCTTACAAATTTATAAACCATTTGTGTTCCACTAATTATCTTTTCACCTTTACAACCCCCCCCCCCCCCCCCCCCCCCAAAAAAAAAAAAAAAAACAAAAAAAAAAAACACCAACTCTGTTAAACACCAACTACGAGATCCCCCAAGAAAAAAAGAAAAAACTTGTCTCACCTCACAACTGCTCAATACTACTAATCAAATGCTCCAACTGTTCATCGCTCACTTCATCATCTTCTCCCGCCGACAATACATTCCCCAACAACCCAACAGCCCCCTTTAGTCTCTTGCACTTTACTTGTTCCTCCAATTCCCTAGACTTGGCAGCAGCCACGTCCAAAACTTTTTTAGGAATCCTCGCAAGCCTCGCAACGTTTAATCCGTACGACCTATGCGCCACCCCTTCGCAAACCTGATACAAGAAGGTAATAGTTTCCTCGTCTTCTTCTCCCTCTGCCACTTTTTCGGTATTAAACTTCATGTGCACACACTTTACTCTCTTGTCGCCTAATCCCTCTGCGACTTTTGCCAGGTTTTGGTAATGCGTAATGAACAATGTCAGACATTTAGTTTCCTTGGCTACGTTCTCAAGAACGGCATGCGCAATGGCGGCGCCGTCGTGAGTAGATGTGCCGCGGCCGAGCTCGTCGAGGATGACGAGCGACCTAGGAGTGGCGCCGCGGAGGATGGAGGCAGTTTCAGAGACTTCAACCATAAAGGTTGATTCTCCGGCGAATAGGTTGTCCCGAGCGCCCATTCGGGTGTATATGGCGTCTGAGAGGGTCAAACTCATGGCGTCTGCTGGGACGTAAGAACCGATTTGTGCCAGGAGGACGAGAAGAGCTACGGCGCGGACGTAGCTGGATTTGCCGCCCATGTTGGGACCTGTGATAAGCTGGGCGACTGGGGAGGGTGAGGCGAGGGTGGTGGTGAAGGGTATGTATCCGTTTGGCAGGGTGTGTTCTGCGATGGGATGGCGGCCTTCGGTGATGGAGATAGTCGGGGGTGAGTCGGAGGGGAGGAATGTAGGTTTGTTGTAGCCGGGGAGAGCGGCGACTTCGGCGAGGGATAACAGGCAGTCGAGAGTTGCAAGGGAGGCTACGGCATCACGAAGTGGTTGGTAGTTGGATGCGATGGACTTGAGAAGCTCTGCAAAGGCCGCGTCGCAAGCTGCTGCTAGGGCCTCCTTGTTCTGGTCGCGCTCGTTGATCAGACGTATGACCTCTGGCGTGTGGAAGCGGGAAACCTTTTTGGTGCCGCTTATCTTTGCCCATGACGCGGGCACCTTTTTCACGTCGGTGTTGGGTACCTCGATCAAGAACTCGATTCCTGAGACTGTGACATAGTTGACGGGAGTCTTGCTCTTCAACTTGGCGGCGGCTTCTTTGCGGTGCTCATCCAGGTCCTGTTCGACAGCCACAATTCCCAGTTTATGGTTTGTTATATCGTCTGTCTCTTCCTCGTCGCGGAAGAATTCGTACTTGTCATCCTTTCTGGCTGCCTGGGGATTGATTTTGTCGAGATACGAGATAACAATGTCCGAGATGGCTGGAAGCGAACAGATGGCATTACTGATGAGAGGCGATTTAAATCCTGTATCTGCTGGGGACTTTACTCTTGCGAATTCCATGGAGATTCTCTGCAATGTTTGAAGAGTTGTCAACAGCTCTGGTCGGCTGCATTTTCCGTAATATATGCGGATGAGGCTGCGCTCAAGGTCGGCTTTGATGGACTTGAGCATTCCAGCCAGCTTGTCCACATGGAAGGTGGACTGTTTCTCGAGGAGTTCCTCGACGGCGGAAACTCGCTCCTCTAAGCGTTGTTTATCCAGCAAGGGACGGCCGATCCACTTCCTGAACAATCTTTGACCAGGTCGGGTATGAGTCTTATCGAGAGCCCACAAAAGACTGCCCTTCTCAGAATGGTCTGTGGCATTCCTGTAAACCTCGAGGCTTTCCAGGGTTGTCCCGTTGATCAACATATGTTGTCTGGTGCTGAAGGATTGGAAGTACTTGGTCAAGTCAAAGATGTGTTCCAGACCATACTCGGTGAGATGAGTGATCATCGCAGACAAACATATAGTGACAGCTTCGGGTAACCTCAGGACCTTCTCTAGTAAGGTGGCGGCCCGTTCATCGTTGTCCTTGGTTTTCCCAGCGTAGAACTGGGTAACATGCGAGGAAGCCTCTGCCGCCATTGTTTTGCTTCTGGGGACCCGTTCCACACGGCTTTTGTCACCAAAGACATTTGTGCTGTTGTTTGACAGATGTTGTACCAGTTTGTCGCTGGCCTTGGAGAGGTCGCCGACAATCAAGAACTCGCACGGTGAAATGTGTAGCAAACGGGTCTCTATCTCTCGCCTCATGAAGCCATCTTCAAAGTTGTCATATATGATGTCTCCGGTTGCTGGTTGCACAGCAATTATGCCTACTTCGACTTTCTCGTCAGTGCCAGAGCCCTTGGTGGGCGACTCAGTTAAACAGAGCAGGTAACCACCCGCAGGTGCACCAGTATTGTCTCCAGGCTGATCGAGTTCTCCATTTTCATCGATATATGTGCCCTTGGTGTAGACATTGGTAAGTTTCCGGACGAAAGGTGCGTTACGATTATCGCCGGCCTTCTTCAAAGCTGCCGTCTCGATTTGGCGAACGACTCCAACTTTGTGACCTGCGGCGACCAAACGTTTTGCATGAACGCTTAGGCGATGGACAGGTATACTTGCTGAAGCAAAGCGGTCGAGGTGAGCTTCCGAGGGATCTGCTTTGAGGTTAGTCTCGATTGTAGAAAGACTAATGAAACAAGGGAACTTGACGCACGTTCATCATATCTAAATTTACCTGGAATGCACACAATGCCCAATTCCTTGGCCGCTATGCGCGCATCCTCCCCAAAGAAGCGAAATTTGTAGCCAACCTCAACGATCAACAAGGTATCCAGATGCTTCCTCTTGATATCGAGAAATTGGATCTCCATTGGGGTGAGCTTGCCAGTCTTGGCGCCCTTCTTCTTGCCTTTGGTCGGCGGCGGTTCATCGTCCTCAACATCTTCTCCACCTTCTGCATCTTCGCCATCCAGGCCGGGTGTTTCGCCGTCGGCTTGAAAGTTACCCCTTCTCCCGAACGACATGCTATCTGGATGACCGAGCTTCTTGACAAACTTTCTGTGGAGCTCCTCCTTTCTCCGCCTTGTAGCAGCATCCTCATCCTCGACCTTGACATGGGCGCTTTCTTGCGCTTCAGCATTGTAGACGTATTGTCCTGTTCGAGAGGACGAACTCAAGCTTTCTGCAGCAGAGGCGCGAGGCGGTGGTGGTGGTGAACCCTTGGGCGAAGGCTTGTCTGATGGCTCAGCATCGTCCTCCTCATCGTCATCGACGATGCTTGGTCTGGCACGCTTGGCTAAACGACTCGGCCTGGTATTAGAATTGACATTCGCGGTATCGGCATTCTCTTGTAGTGGACGCTTTCGGGAAGGTTCAGCTGGAGACGAAGTCGAGGTATTATTATCCGAGGAACCGGGCACTTTGAGGCCATTGACGGTTCTTTGAGTGAAGAAACTGGTGAGAGTAGATTGCCTCTTCTCAGGCTGCTTCGACGGACCGGCCATTGTCAATTGGTCGATGGAATGATTTTCTCTGTAAATTGGTGATGTCACCTAAAAACGCGTATTAATTAGGCGAGGAAGAGCTATCACGCGTAATTTTTTGGAGACGCGCAAAGAGCCAAGGAATCCCATCGCGACAAGGGCCCAAGAGTTGTTACATCTTCCATACGTAGTCACGTGACTTGAACTAAACCCCATCCTTTTTGCATAATCAACCCCGCGGTTTTGGTTTCACCCCATTTTCCCCAGCCTGCTTTTTCCCCAGGAACCACACGGGGAAACCAGGGGCCCTTGTGAAAAAGGTTGTGGCGCAAATTCAAAATCCTTCTGATTCTCTTGTTTTTTTTTTTTCAAACAACGACAACGACATCTTGACCAACAAACCTCACAGTTGCACCAACACAACTAAAAAAGGGACCATTTCGCATTACATGCAACTGACGATTCCGGGAATGTGGATATGAATTTTCATTAAAATAAAGGTTTCTGATAGGTGAGGTTGGGCCATGATTTAAAGTGCGTCATGTTCCATGTCTATAATATGTGCATGTATGGAAAAGGAAGGTGGATGTACGGGTGCTCGGTGGTGTACCTCTCACCAATCTTCAACAATACCTACTCTAGGACTTTCAAAATCGCCAGTTTCGCTTAGAAAACATCACGATTGGTCTTTCATCTTTTTTTTTCGGACACATGCAATTCCCAGCGACGGTACCGAGGTGCTAACCGAAACATTATGGAAAAGATTGATATGTTCGAGACCCAATTCAAAGGGCATTGGATGTCACCGCCCGTCGGACATGGTCCCGTCGCCTGCATCCACGATCAGCTCACCCGTGGACCGTCGAATGCTTGAGAGTCGAAACGTCCAGTCGGTTGAGAAACGGTCGACTGACCCAAGCCGGCTTTTTCAGGCTGAATGGTCGGCCAAGACGGATAATTGGCATTGGCATCCAGTTCCTGACCCCGGAGTGGACAGGGGTAGGCCCTTCTCACGCCTCTCTTCCCCAGAAGTGCCAGAAGCAGTGCGGGAGCCCAGCCGGAACCTTTGTCGTGCTTGTTCATGCTTTGCAAGCGTCCTTCATCAGCCGACTGTCAGAATCCGCCACAACCAAAACTAGCCTTCTTCAATTCGGGGAGCGGAACGGCCCTACTAACCCTTCTCAGCTTCATCTCGATCATTCAAGTCCTCTGAGCAACCGAGAAAAGAGCAAACACCGAAGGGATTGCGGGGGAGCCCCCGGAATCGACTCCACGGAACTACGGGGAGCTTTCCAACCGCCCAATCACAGACCCATCCCACGATCCCAAGCAGGTTTATTTCCCCGAGTCTTTCAAACGTGCCAGCCGGCCTGTCACTCCCAAAGTCAGCATGTGCTTCAGCGGCGTGTTGTGGCGCTTCCGGTCCTATCGGCGGTGGGCCGGTACCGAATTGACGGCACGTTTGCTACACCGGTGGTTGGGCAGATAATAGAGGAGAATGTGTGGACATGCCAGGAATACCCATGGTGACATTGAGTTGACAAATATTGCCTAATTCAGAGCGCCAACACAACCTTGGACTCGGTCACTCAAACATATCATCATTTTTTTACTTTTTGGTCGTCGGCCATGACCGTTGCGCCCGTTGCTAAAAAGTCAAAATAGCATTTGCGAAATCGAGTTAGACTTGCGCCTCATCTTGACGCCAATCTGGTGCCCGATCTCTTCGCCGGTCCGCTTGCACCGGCGCTGCATGGCCTGGCTGAATGTGGCGCTCTTCCCAAGTTCCCATTTGCCCATCTGCTTCGGTTGGCCGGACGCTGACAAGGTGCCCACGCGATAGCCGGTCCGATCCCCAAGGGCGGGAAAGCAAGACGAACTGTGAACTGCTGCACGAACTCTCAATGAAGAAGGCCTGCCAAGTCTCGGCAGGGAAAAAAAATGTTGTGGATGCCCCATCCTACTGGGGTAACATGGCCAAAGTTGGGGAAAAGTTTGGAGAGACCTGATGACCAAGTCGACTCCACGATGTCAAGGTATCATCGCATTTTCCCGCTTCCAAACTTTGGATTCTTGGAGAGCCAGCTTCCATCGAGGCCAGAAAAACTCTTCAGGATTGAGTCTGTCTCATGATATTAGCCTCATTGAAAACCACGCAGTCGGTCTCGATCTAGCCAGGCCAACGGAACCGTCGAGACTGACAAGACTGGCGAGACTCTTCGGGAAGCTCAGATTAACAATCTGTTGCCGTGTCCCCCCCGTCCCGGCATCCTGTACCGACAGAGTTTCTTGTTGCATTATCCATTCCCCTTGCGGGTCCATTGGATCACACCAGGAGGGCGGCATGCACTAACTATTTGCAGGAGTGGATGCTTTGCCTTACACCGTGCACTCCGTGGTAGGTACTGCGGGATAGGAGCGATGGTATCTTGAGGTATCCTGTGGTTCACAAGATTGGCTAAGCTTCTCTGCAGCTGCGTAGTCCACACCTGGCTCCATCACACCTTGTCCTTCTCCAATCCCCTTCTTCAATCGCTTGGACGGTCCGTATGCCCGACTAAGAGCACACTCCTAACCTCCCCCATGCCTCCCTAATGCTCCATGCTTCTCCATGCTTCCCCATGCCTCCCCCGTACCATCCCATGCCTTCCCCATGGTCCCAGTGTCACCTCTTGTTGCCCCTTCGAATGTCTTTATAATCCCCGGATCCCCTCCTCTGGATCTGTTGCTTTTTTTCTTCCTCAGCTGTGTCGCCAACAACCAACCTTGAGAGCCATTGACTTGCTGCTCTCTCGTACCACACACACATCTGTCAAGATCCAATACCCACCACCAAAGGGACACAACAACAAACAACAACATGGGCTTGTTCGACAAGAAGCCTCAGGCTGAGGCTACTGAGATTGCTCAGGAAGAGGCCCCCAAGTTCGAGAGAGTCGAATGGTCCAAGGATCCTGGTCTTCGCAAGCTCTACTTTTACTGCGTAATTCTTTGCGTTGCCTCTGCAACTACTGGTTACGATGGGTACGTGATAGGCTCGTGCAAAAAAAAATTAAAAAAAAATTATTATGGTTTTGATGGCTAATATGTTTTAAACCCCGTACAGCATGTTCTTCAACGCCGCCCAGAACATGGACACATGGCAGGACTACTTCGGGAGACCCACAGGCTCTCTGCTTGGTCTCGTCGGTGCCCTCTACCAGATTGGTAGCTTGGTCTCGATTCCCATCGTCCCCCTCCTCGCCGATAACTTCGGTCGCAAGCTTCCCATTGCTATCGGCTGCGTTATCATGATCGTCGGTGCCATCCTCCAGGGTGTTGCCAAGAACCTCGACATCTTCATGGGCGGTCGTGTCCTCCTCGGTTTCGGCAACTCCCTCGCTCAGATCTCGTCTCCCATGCTTCTTACCGAGTTGGCCCATCCCCAGCATCGTGGCCGCCTCACCACCGTCTATAACTGCTTGTGGAACGTCGGTGCCCTTATTGTCGCTTGGATTTCATTCGGCACCGACTTTGTCAAGAATGACTGGTCCTGGCGTGTTCCCGCCCTGATCCAGGCTCTTCCCTCTCTCATCCAACTCGTGTTCATCTACTGGGTTCCTGAGTCCCCTCGTTTCTTGATCGCCAAGGACAAGCACGACCAGGCCCTTCAGATCCTCGGCAAGTATCATGCCAACGGCAATACCAACCACCCCACCGTTCAGTTCGAATTCCAGGAGATCAAGGAGACCATCCGCCTCGAGTACGAGAACAAGAAGAACAGCAGCTATGCTGACTTTGTCCGCACCAAGGGCAACCGCTATCGCCTTGCCGTCCTCGTCTCCTTGGGTATCTTTTCCCAGTGGTCTGGCAATGCCATCATCTCCAACTATGCCAACAAGCTCTACGAGTCTGCTGGTATCCTGGAGTCCACCCCCAAGCTTGGTCTTTCCGCCGGTCAGACCGTCCTCGCTCTCATTGTCTCCATCACCATGGCCATGCTTGTCGACAAGGTCGGCCGTCGCACTTCTTTCCTGGCTTCCACCGGTGGCATGTTCTTTACCTTCATCTTCTGGACTCTCTCTTCGGGCTTGTACGAGGAGAAGGGCTCTCCTGGTGCCGACAAGGCCATGATCTTCTTCATTTGGCTCTTCGGCGTTATGTACTCTCTTGCCTGGTCTGGTCTCCTCGTCGGCTATGCCATTGAGATTCTCCCCTACAAGCTCCGCGCCAAGGGTCTGATGATCATGAACATCAGCGTCCAGGCTGCCCTCACTCTCAACATCTACGCCAACCCCGTCGCTTTCGACCACTTTGAGGGCTCTACCTGGAAGCTTTACCTCATCTACACCGTAAGTATTTTTGCAGTCTTTTCTTTTTCTGGAAACACGGAATGTTAACTATTTGGTTTTACAGTGCTGGATCTTCCTCGAGCTCTGCTTCGTCTACTTCATGTACGTTGAGACCAAGGGTCCCACCCTTGAGGAGCTCGCCAAGATCATTGATGGCGATGCGGCCGAGGTTGGCGACGTCGACATTCGCGCCGTTGAGAAGGAGTCTCACATCAACGAGGAGAAGTCCGCCTAAGGGTTTCCTTGTTGAATGTTTTTCCTGGCTTTGTTTTGTTTTGCGCGATTTGATTGCAGAACCGCGCGCCCTCGCCGCGTTCTTTTCTGTCGGAATTTTCCCAGCCGACGTTCGGGACCGGGATGAGACAGTTACTTTCCGCATATATTGCAACGGGAAGTTGGTTTTCTCTCTTTGTTCTCGAACCATCTCGCGGCGGATTAACGAGATTATGATGATTGGGAACGACGGGAAAGGACCGAGTGACAGGGGCGTTGATGGAATAACGGTTGCTTTTATTAATATGTGATAATCTATTTTATATACCCTTGAATCATACGATTAAATTATTCCCCTGACTTTTGGGACCCCTACTCAATCTTTGTGTGTCCATGGGTGAAGAGCTTAAGTTTTTTGACACATTGAATTTATCCACGGTGTCTCATGTTTCGAGATGGCTTCACCTTGACACCTTGATTCTAGATCTAGGTGAGACGATGTTCGACGATGTTCGGCGACGACAACGACTGAGATGAATTTGGTTTTCTGGCATGTATCCGGAGATTTGAGAGATCACCGGCTAGGCAGTTTCACTTGAATCTCGTGAGCCGTAATTTTGGAACATATCATTGATGATCATGCTGTGCCACTGGTTCCTCTTCCGACGAAGCCGCCTTGCAGTCTAAAAGCGCATTTTCCGACCCATGAGACCGGTTCAGTGTCTGGGCTCAGGACCCAGGGTTCTGTATCATGCAGATTTGAGGCGTCGCCAAAAATATCGTCAATGTCTTGGATACAAGAGGAACGATGATACCGTCTCATGAACTTCATCTCGAGAGATCGGTTCTAGTTCCAGCCAAGTGGCGAAGAAACCAATCTGACCACCATTACAATCTAGATTAGAACTAGAAGAAGTTCTAGAAGCGAAAGATGGTTACAATCCGCCACTTCCCTCAGGAAGACGATCTGCTTCCCAACTTTAGTGTAGTCTAGAAAGTTTTGCGTCCATCTCCGGTTCCCCTCGAGGTGTATGTACATACCAAGGTACCTCAATGTACCAACGCATAAGGTACGTACACTTGGGGTATCCCCCCCTTGCCTCCAAGCGGCCCTCCCCCAATGCACGCCATTATCCATCTCTCTGCATATGTAACTAAAGTAGTAGACAGAAAAAGCTGCACATTACCCGGGTTCCACATCACTCCACATCACTCCACGTTTCTCTCGTACCTGAACGAAAGGAACTTTCTTCCCTCCCTTTCACTCCCGTAACATCGGCCGACCCAAACTTTCCAGAGATTCCTCCCCCGATCCCGGTTGTTCGATATTGAACTGGACGACCATGAAATTAACCACTCATCAAGCGAAAGGCCGAGAAACGATCCTGCCGAAGTAATGAGACATTACAGTCTTCGGCCCCATGAGCCGCATTGCTTGCTTGCTGATTTTATATGTTGCGTTTTCGTGCGTGTGTGTGTGTTCCACAATAACGCCGCGGAGAGTTTTTTTTGTATATATAATATAGAAAGAAATATCATGTCAGGAACATCAATATATATAGATAATGCATATATAGTACATACATACATACATTGAATGCTCAAATCCCAAACAGAAAGCAGAAATCCCTCTCTTTACAGTGGCGGACACCGAGAACAAACCTCTCATGATGATCAACAAAGAGACAACACCCATGATCGGAAGACGTATACGGATACGTACACAGATCACATGCCTATGATTCATCACTTTAGCCGGCCGGAGCCGTAATTATACACTACATACCCCCACACACAAAACAAATCCTTCTCCGTTTATAACGACAAGATACAGACCAAACGAAACAGAATAAACGTCAGGGGGCTAACGGAGAACAAACGGAACAAGAAAAACTAACCAAAGCAAAAGGGGGGGGCAAAAAAAGCCTCGTCATTGACTTTCTTACTACATTCCCAACTCAACCGCCGGGAACGAGCATCATCGTCATATCTTGGCTGATGTCTCCAAGATCTCACCGCCGCCTCAAAAACAATGATAACGACACCAAGTGCGGTGCGTGTAACGACTCCAAATACGGTATGTATAACGAAATTTGCGGCGTGTGTGTGTCCAAGTTATTCCCGTCCATTCAATCATGATCATTTTCCAAACCTCGGGTCGGCAATAAGGCAACGAAAAGTCAAAGGATGTGATATTACCCGGTGTTAGTGCAACAAATGTAAATTGCTGCATAAACACTATCTAAAATCATCTTATTCACACCCAACGTAACAAAGCCATTTTACCCGGGCGATAATCTTATTAATCATCATCACAATATTTTGATTCATGCCGCCGTCACCGGCTTGTTATCGTATCAAATCATTCACGGAAAAAAAAGTAATAAAAACATGAACGCAGCCCCTATCAGACAAGTAAACAAAACAACCGAGAAAGGGGGAAACCAAAACAAAATACCCATCACACAACCATTCATCCATACTCCCACACCACACTCGTGATACAATGGGTATTCCCCTTTGAACATTTATTATTAGCGAGATACTTATTTCTGATCATAACATGCCTTTTTGTAATTAAGAGGCCTGATTTATAAGTTCAAAAAGTATTTTTATTCACAAAAACGGGCTTTTAAAAGCAAGTCGCCATTCTTTAAATGAGAAAAGAAATATGCCCTTTCGACATCAAAAAAAGGTATATTGATAATCAGAGATACGCATCGTGCTAACAAACGTTCAAAGGGGGGTATTGTACAACACCCAGAGAGTTCATTATCACATATTACAATGTATCCAGAGCAAAAAAAACATACAAGATTGACATCAAAGAAACAAAACATAATCGTAGAATGAGGGTAAAACCCTATCGCGTAAACCAGTCTACGAATAAAAGAAACAATCAAGAAGCCAAACCCTCAGTAATACCTTTCCCTTTGCTGTTCAAACCTCTTTATTAATACAAAACCATCCCTTTATCCCAATACCTAACAATACCCTTCCCTCAACTCAAACCCCTTCCTGCCAGCTTTCAGTCCTGCCGCTCATGGTCCATTACCACTTCCATTACCACTTCCATTACCACTCACTTTTCCCCCAATCCTCAACAAACGTCTCCTACTCTCCCTTTCAGCCTGTACATGTATCCTCTTCCCTCCAGCTTCACCCATCATGACACCGCCACCATCACCTCCGCCACCGACCCTCCGTCTGGCCCGACTCATCCTCAACTCGGCCACGCCGCTGGCACCTTTCCCTCCTCCCCCCAAGGCCATCTCATCACTCAAATGCTCAAAAGTCCTCAAGTCCGCCAAAAACCTTCTCAATCTCAGCCCAGTCTGGCTCCGGATCATCTTATCAAAACCCACATCTGCCGATGCCGCGCAAATAATCTTTAATCCTTTCAGGACATCCCGATCACTTATATCACTATCATCCTCCGAGGATGGGAGTTGGCTCCTGACTCTCTGTGGGGACATGGGAAGAGGAGGAGGAGGAGGAGGCACTCTCCCATTACTGCCACCATTGTGAGGAGGGAGACCTTGTCTCAAACGGGGTGGTATAGGCAACGGAGGCGAATGCTGCTGTAACGGCGAGGATGGTGATGATGATGATGATGATGATGATGATGACGGCTCCGCTACTACCTGTTCAAGAAGTGGTGGGGGACTCGGAGCAGACTTAGAACCGGCTCTTTCATGATCCCCACCTCGTGCCTCCGCTATACGCTGCTGTCGGATCGCCACTGCCCTCTCTAGCCTCTGTGGAGGCGAAGGTGCTTTGGTCAAAGACAGTCTCTTCCCTCGAGAACTACACTTCTCTGGCTGCGGATCAGTGGTTTTGGTAGATTGCTGCCGTTCTTCCCCCATGACATCCAACTTGTGCATGATGTCATCAAGAGCTTTCTCGAATGAAGATGGTGTACTGACTGCATTTTTCCATGTCTCTGGCAATATTTCGGGCTTATCACTGATACTTTTCGTGACGCTCACGGCAGGGGCCTGTTCGTCGTCGGGGGGTATATTCTCTGTCTCGAGGGGCTGTTTATTGTTGTGTTCATCAATGCTGGGGCTACTATTTAGTGTTTTGCTCTTTTCAGGGGATAGCTCCTTTTCCTCCATAATGGTGGTGGGAAGCTGTCGTGCAGTGGTTGGCACCCAACTCGTTTTTCTGGGAAGAGAATTTCCATGTTGGGGGTTGGAGGGCACTCTGGCGACCGGCAAAGCAGGTAACGATTTCTCAGACTTATCCGCTGCACAAATTGCCTTCTTTCCTTTCCAGGACGCGGAAGTAGGTGATGGTTCATTTGGCTCAGGGCTCTTCTTGTCGTGATTAACCAAACCTAAAGATTTCTCTGGCCCCGTCCCAATATCAGAGCCAAGAGTGTCGCGCGTTCCCGAGGCTTGTGGGTGTTTTGCATCAACGACGGGAAGCTTGGAGTTTGGTGGTTCAGGCGAATGGGGTGTTATGGGCAAAGGCTTGGTGGCCAAAAATATGGTCGATGGACGAAGTTTGATGACCCTCCTTCCTACCGCTTCAAGCTTGGGAGGTGTAGAGGTCGTTGAAAACTCAGATGAGGTCTTATTTCCCGGCTCATCAGTAGAGAATAAAACTAGAGGATCTCGCCGGGGAGTATGGATAACAGTCGTAATACTAGACTCGTTACTTCCGAGGGGAGCAACTTGGGGGGATGCGGGTGTCTTCCCATCGATATTTGGATGAGCATGACCTGTTGGCTTGTTCTTCGAGTCATCAGGTTTGTCCTTTTTCTGCGCCCGTTGATCCAACGAGGTGACCGCGAGGCCAGCTTCCTGAAATTGCTGACGGTACGGTATAAACTCCTGTACTGTGCATATAGATGTATGTGTTTGCACAGTTGTCGGTGTTGAAGCCGGACTCTTGCTAAAAGCTTCTGGAGACCGAGCAAATTCTTCGAGCTCTCTGGCAAACTTGTCGAGCGTCCTTTCTGACGATCTCGGGTGGTTTTTAGTTTCCTCTTTGAAAGCACCGGCATTTTCACCCAATGGTTCTACTCCGGATATAGCGGGAAGTAGTCTCTGTGCAGTATCTTTCTCCGTCGACGTAGGTTGGTTGTTGGCAGGAACCAGCGCAGATAAGCGACGCTGCTGTATCAAACTTCTGACTGATTCCAAATGCTTCAGGCCAGGAGAAACGACCTTTCTCTCGGCTGTGGCGGGTTTTCGCCTAGGAGTCGTCTTTGGGAACACTGTGTATCGAGGACTACTCGAAGTGGGTTGCAAAGATTGTAAAGAACGGCGCTTCACGGCAAAGTTTTCGGTAGACTGCTGTGGTGACTCTGCTTGATGCTTGATGGCTCTGGCTTTGGACTTGGGCGGTGGTTCAAAATGAGGCTGTGGATCGGGATCATCATCTGGGACCTTTTTTGTTCCCCTCTCCGCATCACTCCCGGTCTTGTCTTTAGGCGGAGGAGGAGGAGGAGACTTGGAGGGACTTTTTAAGCATCGACCACCACCTTCATATGAGGACTTGAGCTCTCGGCGTTTCTGTGGCTGCTGAGCGTCGGTCGGTTTGAGCTGCCTCAAATTTCTCTTTGCAGCTCCAGATTCGCGACTGCTGGTGGAATACCTGAAAGAGACGCGAACCTTGCTCCTTCGTTTCCGTCGAGTGAGAGCATGCTGTGCACGGCGAAACTTCTGGAGAGACTCGTTCAGGGGCTTCTGCAATACCTCTTGAGCAGCGCGGTGGGCTAAACCTGGACTGGTGGGTGCGGGACTCGAATTGGTTGCAGCATTCGGCGCGGGTATGTTGGAAGAAAGCATTTTGGCCTTTGCCCGACAGTAAACACTTCCTTTCTAAGATAAGCTGAATGCAGACATCGTTTGTTTATTCCAAAAAAAAAAAAAAAAAAAAGAAGATACTGATGAGCCAGTATAGAAAAGAAAAGAGGGTCCAGTCCAGATCATGATGGGATTCAGACCATGTCTGAATATCAGGGCAAGTACGAATTATGGGGATGCTATTTCCTGATATCTTTAACTCCTGGTGAGGCGTACATCTCCAGCTGCCGCCGGCCCTTGCGAAGCAGGAACTCTATTGCACCAAAATCTCTCTTGTCAATTGATATGTTGTTTTCAAATTCAGTCCTAACATTTTTTTTAAAAAAAAAGGGTCAGAATTGGTCTTTGATGCCCCGGATGCATGGATGGATGATGGATCCTCTCTCACCGTGCAAAAGATCGGAAATGCGTCCGAGTTGCCTCTGGCTTCTTTCTGCACTCGCGAAGACATGATCGGTAAAGACTGAGCACTTCTTTTTGAAGACCGGATAGACGTATAGCGGCCATTGTTCTGTGAGGATTTTGAGATTGAAATGGAAGATGGGGTTTTTTTTTTGGGTTGAGTGAATGACGTCCGAAGCACAGATCACGAGAAAACCCTCGGCTCCGAACGGCCGTGATTTAAAAGTGGGGCATCCGCCGGACCCTTCCGGCCCACAGTTCCGACATCACCCCGAAGCTCAGGTAGGGCCAGTAATCATCTGCATCTCCCCGATTCATGGTATCCCTTTATACGAGGTGATGTTATCTTCAACCGGACTGTAAAGATCAAACTCTGTGAAAAAGCGAGCAAAGAGCCTCGTCGTGGCGGCCACCTTTCCCATGGTTGGCACTGCCCCGGAACCGCCCCCAATTTGAACGCTTTTTTGACTTTGTCAAACAGTGTGGGCGTTTTTGTTTTGTCCGAATACTAGACAAGTACCACTAAATCAGATGAACAATGCCTCGGGTTGAACGTTTAAAACGTATTATCGAGACCGGAGATCTGAGAAGTTCAACCCACTTGCTGAATTACACGTTCGACCACTTCTCGAATTCTCGTGGATGTGGCTTGCAACAGTCCGTAACCAGCTCACATGGTGCTCTGCTTTGAGGGATATCAGGTCAGCCCCTGCTTATGGTTTAATCTTTGCCCCGAAATTTATCTTGCACACGATTACATTCACTAGAGACTTTCCACCAGACCCCGTCTCGCGACAGGTGCGCTGAATGTGCTGAATTCGCAACAAAGGTAGAAACAGGCCCTCAAACCACAACAGCAATGGCACCCAAGCCGCCGTCGCCGGCGGTTCATGGCCACGTCGACACCATCAGCCAATCCAACACGACACCCAGCACCCCAGAAAATACCAAGCACTCAGAGAACGGATTCTCATCATCACTATCCTCCTCTCCTTCTTACTCTTCGTTGGATCAACCCTTGACAGCACCTAAGCTCCCTACACGGCCATCCGATGACAACCAAGGTGATGGAATACTATTTCAAGACATTGACATCTCCCTCTATTCCCCACCCGAGATTCTTTCGGAAATCCCAGATGACCTTCCAACAGAAATTCGCACACTTCTCCCCAAAGCCCTTGAAAAAATTATCCGACATGTCGAAAAAGAAAAGGAGGCCAAGCAACAAGCAAAGTTGAAAGCAATAGCAGACGCAGAAGCAGCAGCAGAACTGGAGGAGGCCAGAAGGAGCAAAGCAAAGGAAGTACTGCCTGAGAGTGCACCGCCGCCTATTCCATCGCGGCTTTTCTTACGGTCAAGGGTATCAGGAGGATCTTCACAGGCAGGACCTAGTAACTCCAGCAAGCAGCGGCGATTCAACTTCCGCAAGGTCTTCCATCGGAACCCATCGTCTACATCTTCATTGTTGACAATAACGACCACCCATTCAAGTCTACCTCTTGTGACGAAACCCTCAGATTCTCAAGATACCAGCTCGTTTACAAGATTCATCTATAATCACCTCGTTCCAAAGCCGGCTCCGCGCCCATCGTCATCAGTCCTACCTGCTGCTTCGACAACGTCAGCACCCATCACTACAACCACCGCAACCACACTCGTACCCGCAGAAACAATGTAAGCACCCGCCTACTTTTCATGCCAACCGAGCCAAGCTAACCGCAAGCTTGCCAATAGCGAGTGTACATCTTGTTTCGATGACATCCTCCCCTCAGACGGCATCCAAACCATCTGCCACGCCTTCTGCATCGACTGCTTTGAACGCCTAGTCCAAACAGCAATGAATAGCGAAGCCCAATGGCCACCCAAATGCTGCTTGAACCCCTTCCCCTGGCGCACAATCTCTAAATACGTCAGCAAGCCGCTGTATCAGCAGTATCTACAGAAGGAAAAGGAATACAAAATTCCAGCCGCGGAACGCATTTACTGTTCGACCCCAGACTGTGGCGAATGGATCCCTCCCACCTCGCCCCCTAAAGACATGCCTAACCGATCCATCCAATGCCCAAAGGGCCACAGCATGTGCCTGCTCTGTCGAGACATGCCCCACCAGTCACCAGAAACTGAGTGCCCCAAGGTAATCGCTGACCGGGAAATGCTCAATAAATTGGCAGAAGAGCAAGGCTGGAGGCCATGCATCCGGTGCAACATCTGCGTCGAGCACATCGACGGATGTGCACACGTAAAATGTCGCTGCGGTGCCGAGTTCTGCTATGTGTGCGGTGAAGAGTATGGGACCTGCGATCATGACGTTGAAGACGTGCTGGAATATAAAGAAGCCACGGAAAGTCGGCGCATTGAACGCCAGGCCCGAGAGCTCCAAGCCGCCCAGGAGGCCGACGAGGAGGACCAGTGGCTTCAGGAAGTGCTTCAGCAGATTGCGGATCTGGCTCGACGGGAGCGAGAGGTGGAAGCCCAACAACAACAGAAACTGAGACGGTTGAGGGAGAAACGGAGGAAAATGGCAGAAGCCGAACAGAAGCGGCGCGAGGAAGCAAGAATCGCCAATATCATTGTCAAGTACGCGAAGTTGGCTGAGATTCTCCAGGCATTTACAACTCTGCAGTACCAGTCCTTGAGAGAGGGACACCACAACCAAAAGGACGGGGAGAGGACAGCCTACACGGCACTTTATGCACACGAGAAGAACGTTCGAGAGGAAATTCAGCGCAAATTAGAGGAATCAATCCAAAAGAAGGAGAAATATTTTGAGCATGAATACCGCAACAGGGTGGCCAAGGAGAAAATAGAAGAGGACAAGTACAAAAGGGAACTCGACATGTTTTCGTCAAGCAATAAAGGCAAGGAGTGTGCTCAGAACAAGAAGGCCTTGATAGAGTTTCAAAAGAAGAATGATAAGCGAGAGAAGGAGTGGTGTAAGTGGAGAGACGAGGAGTTGGCCAAGATGCGCTGTAAGGCGGAGGATGAGAGAGCTCAAGGAGTCAGAAAACTGGATGCGCTGGCTCAAGAACACGCCGAATCGCTGAAGGAGATGTCGAAAACGGCGTTTGCTGAGGGGAGGTGGTTTGCAATGGTCGCACACGAGACTGAGAAGCTGTTGGAGGAAATGGAGGCCCAGGAAAAGGAAAAGGGTAACGGTGACGGTGCCGTTGAATTTGACTTGGACGAGGTTAATGACGATGAATTGTTAGCTCTGATGACGGACAGTGATGGGTGGTCGCACTGGTCGGATGATGATGAGGACTGAGCTGTCCAGCCAATGACAATTGCAGACAGACAGAGCTCTTATCTTATCTCATTTGCTGTTTTGTCCACAATTTTACGTCACCTCCCGATTTGGAGAGAACGTGCCGAACTTCCAGCTTGACACCATCCGAGGGAGATATCCGAAATGGCGGGGGCCGAGAGGTACACGACCTTTCCAATGAGCTTAGGTAGTTATACTAGGACGAGGGTTTGAAGAATGTGAGAATTTCAAATCGTGGTTGAAGAAACTATATGTGAAAAAGAACAGTAAAAAAATCTCTCGACTCATTTTTAATTATTCTCGCCCCCGCATAGAATGAGCTTATTCGAGATGCCGCATTAGCCTCCCGCTTTTTCCATCTGACATGCAGACGATACAACCATGTCAACTCTTTCGATATCTGTGTCGAATTTCCCCTGCAGAAGCCATACAACCACAAACCGGGTACGTAATTTCGTTTGAAGTGGTGTCGTGTTTGTGGAAGCTGAGTGGTTGATCACCTTGCTGCAACCCGAGAAGGTGTGTGTGGCGCGTGGGACGAACTACACTAGGTAGTCACTACAGTGCAGCGGACTTTGAAAGACGATGGCTGGGTTTGCCGTTTCTAATGTTATTCCACCCCGACATTTTTTGTAATTTTTTCTCTCTCGCTTTTCAATGGATTTGGTCTTCCTCAACATGTTTAAGGGCAAGGTATCGGTGCTCATACCTACCCACCGTCCCGTTTACCTCAAGTCATCATCTTTGCATAGATCATCAGCCTTCAGCTTTCTCCCACTCATGAAAAAGGAAGTCTCGTGGGGGTCATGAACAACCGAGAAATGGGTGATGCCTATTGCAATATCAATTTCTTTGTGAAGGTGGTCCAAGTTCCCTTCTTCACGAGCCAAAACCGGTCAGGATTTCCCGTTTCCAGCGGTCAGGGGTGCCCATGCTCTCCAGGGCCCAGGCGCTCCAGATCTTGGCAAACCAATGGTGTTATCTCCCACTCTTGAGATCAGCCCGTCCGCTGTCGACAACAAGCTGTCTCATGATAATGATCGATTCAATTGTTCTCCCAATCCTGCCACCTACATAAAAGGCTTGTCTTGGCGTTTTTCTTGTGTGTGTAAATCGTTTTAGGCTTACTGCGGCTGGCGTGCCCGTTTTTTTATAAGTGCTGCACCTTTTCTTTCTCGTCCCTTCTTGCAGGGCTTTCCTATTTTTTTTTCTCGCCAGACCTCGTCTTTTTGCGATCAGCCCACCTACCTCGAAGCACTTTTTTCTTGCGACAACTGGTATTTTATAAGAATGGCTGCAGGTGTCCCCGAAGTTTCCCACGGTCGTGGTGGTGCCGGTAATATCAATCCCGATGACACCAAGTACGTCGATGGAGAGGTCGTTCGTGTTGGCGCTGAGGGCAGCCATGGTGACGGAGCTTTCAGCACTGGTCGCGGAGGTATGCGAATTTTTCTTTTATTGTTTTCTATCTAAACCGTTGGTCGGACGAGATCCCATCCCCCGAAAAAAGAATTCAAAAAATCTACCACCATCATCACCAACCTCGTCGCCTTCGGAGGATTCTTCAAGATCGACCTGGAAAAAGAGCAATTTGTTATCAACGATCATCCCCCACGGTGTTGTGCCAAGTCTCGGGTAGCGATAAGGCTAGCTAGCATTGTTCTTTAACTGCCTTGCTCCCGGGAAGCTATCGACTCCACAACAAAGCTCTGGGCATTTCTTCTCCGACCATAACAAAGAACTCAAGCTTTTCAAGGTGCTTGACATAATCTAACATCTCTGAACTTTGTAGGCGCTGCTAACATCGGCGACGCGGGCAAGAACAACTCGCACCGAGCGGACAAGGACGTGATTCCCGAGGCTGCCATCCGGCCCAGCTCCGACGGCGACTACCACGTCGGTCGTGGAGGCGCCGGCAACGCCAACATCTCCGAGGCCACCCAGGCTAAGAAGTCCGCCGCCACCACTGAGGCGCCCGTGACTCCTGTCGGGTTGGCTGATAAGCTGAAGCGCAAGATCCTCGGTGTTTTCAAGAAATAAAGAGAGGAGCGACTAATGTCGATGGAAGGGGAGGGGAATTTGTCGTTCATTTCATTTGCACTTTCTGAAAGATACCACCAACATGATACCACAATATGAGAATGAGAGTAATTGGTTAAGGGAGAGCAGATCAGGGGAAAAGGGGTGTTTATTTTTATTCTTTTCTGAATGCAGTTGTTCTGTTGCTTTATTGGCAGTGGTACTACCTGTTCGCATTGGCTTTTTGTGTAATGAGAGTTTGGATGTTGACAAGAGAAATATAAGTTTGCTGATATTTGTTTGTTTTTTACTGCTTTCATCAGCCTTTCTACTTCCCCCTTGTGACCTTGTGTTCGGCAATATCTGGCCGCTGCAGGTGAAACGGGTTCCTTGCTTTTGAGCCCTTGGCTTGTTGTTGGATCTCACCTTGATCAGCTTTACGACCAGGTTTTTGTTCGCGGTGACACCGTGATAGTGAACACTGCCTGCATCAGTCACTTTACAGTTGCAATTCTGTCGTGTTGATGATGGGAACGTCTCATTGTTGTCCTTCATGCTGGGCTTGGCGACGATCAGAATGGTGGTCGATGTCTCTCAAACCCTGCTTTTCTTCCGCTCGACTGAAGATTCGGGAAACTGTGAGCAGATGGGACACATGCGTATATTGTATATGGCAGCATTATCAGGCCGTCCTGCATACTGAGGTGTAAGCTGACGCCAGTAGTTTTGTCCTTCAAATGTGGATCGTTGGGCGGCTGCATTTGCCTCGACGTGTGATGAAATGCCGATTCATTTATCATAAATTTTTGAAAGGACCAAAAACCGAAGCGCTTCGGGAGGGAGCAGTTTGAAACCCGAATGCAACCCTACTGCATGAAAAAAACGAAGCCTTGTGATCTTGAGAAAGAATTCTTGCTTTTTCCTTCCCTTCGAGGACCCCCTGTAGCATATCCCTTCATGGGTTAGGTAGGTATCTGCCTTGTACGTCTAGCGTACATAAAGTGACGGCGGGAACCCTGTTGAACATGAAAGTACTTGATATCTTTCTCGTTTCATCCAAACAAGACAGACACCTGCAGGATCCTTGGTGGGGTGACACGACAAGCTGTGTGTGGAAGCTTTGATCGGGTGACGACTCCCCTGTTGGTGGTGGTAGGTGCGTCCGCTGTCAGCGGTGCCTGGCGTTGGCCGCTTTTAGTGAACAATGGCGCCACGAAACGACGCTGGGCCGCCGCCAACAGTTCTTGAACCCATTCGTCGTCCACCGCTTGTGCCGCGTCTCTTCTCTCATCTTTCATATCTTTCATACGTGTCTAAACGCTCATTTTGGTCGCATTCATCATCATTCGAGGCCGACGACGAGCGATCTGACAACTCTTCTGCCCAAGAAGAGTTTGGCATGATGAGTGGGAGCATCCGCAGCAGAAGGAGCAGCGACAGTGGGAGCCTGGGGCTGTTCGCTATCCCACCACCTCGCTATCCGGGCGAAGACACCCGCCCCACCAGCAACAAGGAGCTCGCCGGCTGGTATGCATATGCCTTTGCAGCTGAAGTATATGTGATCTGTGGTCAGTTTCTGTCATTTTGTCAATCCAAATACTTTTTCATTTCAGGCTAACCATATTCTAACAGGAATCGGTATGTGACAGAATTCTTATTTTTGCTCTTGTCAGGCACTTACACAGCTTGATACCTTGTATAGCATCTTTCATCCCGATTCTCCTCGAAAGCTTAGCCAGAGAGAATGGCGTCCTTCTTTCCGACAGGATCACACCTTGTGGTCCTAGCAACGACAGACACAGTGACGATGGCGGGCAATGTGTTGTCTACGTCTTGGGCATGGAAATCAACACAGCAAGTTTCGCCATGTACACCTTCAGCATCAGCGTTCTGCTACAAGCCCTCTTGGTCGTCAGTATAAGTTCTGCAGCCGATCATGGAAATTACCGAAAGAAGCTGCTGCTTTCATTTGGCTGGATTGGAAGCGGATGTGTCATGCTTTACATATTTGTTTCCAAGGGGACCTATCTTTTGGGCGCCCTCCTGGCAATCATTTCAAACACTTCCTTAGGGGCATCCTTTGTGCTCCTAAACTCATTCCTCCCACTTCTTGTTCGGAATCACCCAGATATCGACCACGTGGACGTCGTCACGGGTGAGAACAACGCTGAGGACTTTGGGGCCGCGGATGAATCTGGTCTAGATACAGATGCTGAAAGGTCATTGGCCGATTCAAGAGCTGCATTGCTGCCTCGAGACGGCATGAGTACCATATCAAAGATCCGGACCCACGAAGAGGTGACCTCTCGGGAACTCGCTTTATCGACTCAGATCTCAGCCAAGGGGATCGGAATCGGCTACCTCGCTGCGCTATTCCTTCAGTGCGTGGCGATCTTTATCCTTATTCAGATGAAGAATACAACCTGGTCCCAGAGAATCGTTCTTTTCGTTGTTGGCGCCTGGTGGGCCATCTTTACGGTTCCTGCTGCCATGTGGCTCCGTCCGCGGCCTGGCCCCCCATTGCCTGCCTCAACCAGTAACACTGGAATTCGGGCCTTGATATCCTATACGATCAGCGCCTGGAAGTCCCTGTTTCGCACTGTTCAGCTTGCCAGACGACTCGTTGATATTGTGCTTTTTCTCTGTGGCTGGTTCTTGCTCTCAGATGCCATAGCCACAACATCTTCCACCGCCATTCTATTCGCAAAGACACAGCTTCATATGGAGCCTTGGGCACTTGGCATGATCAACGTCATATCGACAGCGACCGGCGTCCTTGGTGCCTTTTCATGGTCGTTCATTTCGCGGAGATTCAATCTTCAAGCCCATCATACCATCCTCGCCTGCATTGCACTATTCGAACTCATTCCAATCTATGGATTGTTGGGTTACCTGCCTTTTGTCAAAAACTGGGGGGTTTTTGGTCTCCAGCAACCCTGGGAGATGTATCCTCTTGCGGCAGTCTACGGCGTAGTTCTCGGAGGTCTCAGCAGCTACTGCCGGTCTCTATACGGCGAGCTCATCCCTCCTGGATCAGAAGCCGCCTTTTATGCGCTTTATGCGATTACTGATAAGGGCTCAAGTGTCTTTGGGCCTGCAATTGTCGGTGCGATCATCGACGCTTCGGGAGAAATCAGACCTGCGTTTTGGTTCCTTGCTGCATTGGTTGGGTTCCCGGCTCCTCTGATTTGGTTCATCAAAGTGGATAGGGGAAAGCGTGAAGGTGAGAAATTGGCAGAAATCATTGAAGGTTTCAAAGTTCAACAGAATGGAGGAAGCTCAACAGGGGTTGACAGCGACGATGAGAGCCATGGAATCTTGTCCGAGTATGACGATGAGGAGTACACATCGTAGTCATGGACTTCCACCCCCTTTTTTTATTGGTTTTTTTTAGGGGCTTGCATTGATCATCGAATTTGGAACACCTGGGATGGGAGTACTATGGCTGGATGCATATAGCGTCGGTGTTGAAGGATTCCGTTTTTACGGATTTGGGATCAGGGCTTTTGGCAAATCAGGGAAATTTCGTGGTCTCTTGGTAATTTGAGGGGTGTACGAGTGTTTGTTCTCTCTTCTTAAATTGTCTCACATTTTTATTATCTGTAACTCGGACCTTCATCGATTCTGTTTACAGTTTGCTGACCGCTACTGCACATATCCGCTGTTTTATGACTCAAACGAGGAAAAAGAAAGAAAAGACGTAGTGTAATGTATCAGCAAACGAATCTCTTGTGGATGTCCGTCTGACGGAATGCCTTGACATGCAATTTTTTGTCCAATGGTTCCAGGTTTGTATGGGCGCATCTGCATTTCTGGTTGGATGGTGAAAACAACAAATAGCATTCCATCTTGGTTTAAAAAAAAAAAAGATGCCGAATTGGGAAGTGCTTGCTGGGGGGGGGGCGGGCGGGGAAAGAAGCGAGCGAAAGAAGCGGAGAGAAAACGGCCAGGCCCACACTGTCAGCCAGCAGCACCTTACCCATGCCCCAGCCACAGCAATTTCTCCTCACACTCTTCCCCTCACCGACGTAAAAACGCAATGATTCACCAGCTGGCCTTTCGCTGCTGGCCAGCGGTAAATCACGTGTCTCGGTCTCAGTCCCCAGTGTTTTTTCTGGTTCGCCAGTGGCAGACGCGATTTCCAATCCACTTCCATGTCCGACCGGGAAATTTTGTTCGGTGTCAACTTTTGTTGCGACAATACCGACACCCTTCGAACCATCTCCCATTGACACCTGAGCATTGCTCACCCGGACCAACATTGCCTGGGGGAGCTCATTGGCCCATCGCGATCCTGATCTCGACGTCTGGCAGCGGATTCAGCGATTGCCGCAGAGACGGCCACACCACGGAGCAGAGCACGGCAGTAGCAATCACATCTGCCATTCCCTTGTTGTGTTGCCCGCTTCCCAAGCTGTTGTCCGCTCCAGCGCTTTCAATCATCCACCCATCTCCCAGCCACCACACTCCCCACCACCAACACTACCACCAAACACATACTTCGTGCTTCATCCTGCACGCTCATCATCAGTCGTCGTTGGGTGCACGCGATTTTTGCCTCCGGGGCAACGCGCCTGATCCCTGACATTCCGAAATCTTTCCTGTCTGAGGTTGCCTTCGCAAATACACCGCAAGCCGGCAGGCCTTCTGTCCGAGTATCGTGTTTCTCTCAGCAGCGCATACCCTTCCAGGTTGCTCACGCCTCATCTTCATCTTCGTGCCGCGACTTCTTTTTTTGTCAATTCCCTCACTTCTCCGGCAGCCATGTCGTCAGCGTCGAACCGCAAGAGGCAGAGGGTTGAAGCCGAGGATATCCGAGCAGAATGCCCGTTCACTGCCACAGTGGTCGACCCCGACGAGAGAGATTCGAAGAAGAAGAAGAAGCGTAGGCGCACTGAGAATGGCGCGCTTCCCCCTCAACTGCACTACAAGGTCAATCTGCAAATGTCACCCTTTGCGCCCTGTGGGAAGTTTAAGACACATGAGACCATGGATGTATACTACAAGGTCGAGCCGTTAAAGAAATGGACTGAGATGACAAGGTATAACAGTTTTGTTTGTAAGTAGACCTGTATCCGAACATTGCAGTCGTGGGTTTTTGGTACTAACAGGACATCCGCCACGCAGTGAACGGGGTCAAGTATTTCAGCGAGGGTTTCATTTACGTTGCCAACGACAGTAGCATTGAGCGACAGAAAACGGGCAACGAGAAGGCGGCAGTGCATCAACCGCGGCAGAAGTCAGATGACGACTGGGTCGCCCGTATTCTCGAGATCCGTGCTAGCGATGAGCACCACGTTTACGCGCGAATCTTTTGGATGTACTGGCCTGACGAACTTCCCCAAGGCACCCACGATGGCAAACGACAGATCCAGAGCAGGCAGCCATACCACGGCATGAACGAGCTGATTGCCTCCAACCATAGTGAGTACAACACGGTCGCATTCGTTGCATTCGTTGCACGACATTGCTAACGCCGCCCAGTGGATATCATAAATGTAGTCAGCGTGACCTCACAGGCGACCGTCAAGCAGTGGTACGAAGAGAACGACGAAGAGATACAAAACGCACTGTACTGGAGACAGGCATTTGATCTCAGGACATATGAGCTTTCGGTAAGTTAATGGTGCCCTGGATGTCCAAATTGTTCTTTACCAGTGTGCTAATCACAGGGTGTAACTGTAGACAGTCGATTTGGTTTGCTCCTGCAATACTCCTGCGAACCCAGACAAGAAGCTTCTGGGATGTACAGACGAGGCTTGCAAGAAGTGGATGCACGAGCAATGTGTTCTCGACGACATCCTTGGTATGACCTACAACCAGCTGGGAACTGACAAACCCTATATTCCTCCTGAGCCCAAGATAGTGGTCGAGACGGTAGAACCTAAGAAGGTCGAGGAGGATACCGAAGGGAGGCGCCCATTGAGCCCAGTGGAACCTGATGCCGCTGTTTCTGCACAGCAATCAATTGAGGTAAAGTCGGGTGGTTTGCCATCCAATGGAAGCGGCGGCGGCGACGGCGAGGACAAGCTTAAGGTCGACAACAAGGACGAGGTCACCGACAAGAACACTGGCGACGACAACGGGAAAAGCGACAACAAGGTCAAGCACAAGGAGAATGGCGACAACAAGAGAAAAGATGATGACAAGGTCAACCACAATATCAACAGCAGCGGCAGCAATGACGTCAACGAGAAGGTCAGCGACAAGGTTGGTGAAAAATTCAGCCAACAGGTGAACGAAAAGGTCAGCGAACAGGTCAGCGACAATCTCAACGAAAAGGCCAGCGAAAAGGTCGGCGACAAACTGAACGAAAATGTGAGCGAAAAGGTCAGCGACAAACTGAACGACAAGGACGTTGAAATGGGCAATAATCACACAAACACTATCACCAACGGCAACCTCGATGCTAAAGAGGAACAAAAAGAATCTGCGCCTGTGGTCCCTGAGGATACAGCTTCCCTGACAGCATCAGGCCGACCTCGCCGATCTGCAAGCGAGAAAGCTGACCCAGAACCACCGGTCAACGGCAAAACCACAACCCCTAAACTGATTGTGCTCAAAAGGGGGGGACCAGCTAAAAAAAAGAAGATTATGTCAAGTGGAGACGCCTCGCAACCCTGGTACGGACTGTTTGAGGCGTACCTGTGTACAGAAAAGAATGGGCCTCCTACCGTTGAGGTCAGGGATCTACGGGAAGGTGTTGTGGGAGGTGTGAAGACTTGGGTCGAGCCGGTAACATGTCTGCTTTGTGGGAACAAGGTCAATTAGGCATTGACTCGGGTCTTGCGTTCGCAGCTCATCCTTGCATCTACCTCGAACCCAACATCCTCTCAGCCGCCAACTCGGCCTAACCCTCGGGCTTCAACTTCAGCCTGGGTGTCGACATCAGGACGAGCATTGGCGCCATCATTGATCCGATCAATCGAACCAGGCTCGGACCAGAAATTGAAAACGGATATAGACTCGGATATCTTTGATCCTAACGCGATATTCAGCCCTAACATGAACATAAAGTCAGAATTCACTCCGAAGTTGACTCCGAAATCGACCCCGGGCCCATGTCTTTGACGGCATGTATCACAATAATATTTGAATGTGATTTCACTGGGCCTGTGCGTCATTATCATTTTGTTGGTGTGTCAAATTGGCTCGTTGCTGGGGCGGTAACCGGGCACAAGCCTGGTGTACTTCGTTGTTGCGCACATGGGATGAAGTCCACAAATCTTTTTTTCTTCGGGGGTTTTTTTTTGTGCCAGCTCTCACAAAGAGGTTGTGTGGAGGCGTACGGGGTGCGAACCCATGGGCTTTGTCTCGTGTCAAGTGTAACGGGCAACGGAGCAGTCGGAGGAACTATGGCAACGTCGATATACCTTTCTTTTTTGTTGACATTACCCCAAGATACATCTTTTTTATCTACCGTATCCCATCAGATGCTTTATTGAGTTTTTTTTGGTTTTTTTTGGTTTTTTTTTTTTAAAAAAAATTCTTGAACGGGCTGGTAGATACAGAGGGGATGCAGATTTCCGGTGGAGGCTGATCAGAAGAACTACATATGTTGCAGCAATGAGAAAATACAAAAGGAGGAGGTTTGTTAAGCCAGGGCTTGGCGAGAAATCGAAGGGACACAAAAAGTTGATTTGAAGGAAAATGAAGGAAAGAAAGCGAAGCAAAGGATGGGTGCACAGGGTCGATTTGGTTTTTGTTTTCTTCTTCCCCTTCTTGTCTTTTTACTGGTTTTTATTTTTTTTCTTATTGGCGTGGCGTGGCGATGGCGTTTTTCCCTCCCTTGCCTTTTCTGCTTTCATTATTCAATTTTTTTTTCGCTCGGGGTTGTGTCCTGTGTCCTTGTTAAAAACGTACTATGGAAATGTGTCTCTTGGGTTTCTGGTGTCTTGTCTGGTTGAGGTGTGGATCTCAAGTCAGTTTTTCTTTTTGGTGGTGCAAGCTTTGGATGTGTTGTTTAATTGTTGGGGGACTTCTCATAAACCGAGCCATCTCCTATTCTGTGTGCTTGTCTCTATACATCTCTTATTTTTCTCAACAAGAGGGGGAATAGGCGTTGAAGGGCGCGGTCTCTAGTATGTACATCTACATGCGGCGTCTGGAGATAGGTGTACTGATGAAGGGATGAGGAAGTAGATGGGGTGAGAGACTGTCCTGTGTTTTTGACAGGAGGGAGTGATGGGAGAAAGTAGAGAGAAGTATTTATATGTATTACTGTGAAATGATGTTGTTGGCCGCGTTGGTCAATATGAAAATATGAGGGGGTTTTTAAAGAAAGACTGATTTGATTTGTTGAAGAGAGTTTTGATACGTTCTTTTCTTTTCTCTGTGTAATTCAGATATGAATAATATATGCGTATGTTGAAATAAATGGGTATTATCATTGTCTCTTCTATTCCACCGTTATATCCATGGTGACAGAAATTAGTAGTAGTTGCGTGCGTGGTGGTGATCAAGGAGTACCGATACTTGAATTAAGTCACAGATTATTCCGTATAGTCTTTATGAAAAGAAGAAGCGCTCTCCCGAAATATAAAAACGGATGTATGGTAAAATAAACATTGGCTAAAAATTTGGGCGAAAAAGCCCATTTGTGATAGTAGCAGAAGGAAAAGTTGCAAAAATGATCGCGGCAGGGATCGAACCTGCGATCCTCTGCGATCCTGAACTTTGATGTTCTGTAAAGCAGATGCCTTAACCACTGGGCCACGCAACCATTGATATTGTTAACGCCGTTTGACTAGTTCATAATCCGAAGATCCCTCGAGCAGACTTGCCCCGCCATTGATACCAATAATTTGATTGGTCAAATTTGATACAGGGACAAGCTACCTTAACCAGGAAGATGCTGCTTCAGCTGCTCTCTTCAACCGGCATGAAAAACCCGAGCACACCCATCATGACGTCCGTTCGAGCCCTCAATTCGATATTTAGGAGCAATGTTGCCCCCATTAGAGCTGTTTCAAGGTATGTTGACCATTCAATGGCATCTCCATCAAATCCAAGGCAAGGTGGGACTAACAAAAGGAAAAACCCCAAGTTTCAGAAGCTCCTTGCTCCTAGCTTCAAAGCTTTGGGTTCCAGCTGAAGCAACAGCTGCTCAAAACCAATTCCCATCGATCTCTTCTTCGCCGAACAGACCATTCTCGCAGTCCTCGGTATGCCAGAAAAAGCACAAACAAGTCGACGAAGACGACGGCGGCCGGCGGGGCAAGAGACGAGGCGGGGTAGCTGAGGAGGAAGTCAAGAGCAACAAGAAGGACTCTTCCTCTTCCAGCTCAATCCCACGCTCAGCCGATGGAGATCAACCTGTCCCCTCATCCGAGAACCCCTTTGACTTTGCCGATATCACCTACGCCTTCGACAAGGCCGAAAAGCGCTATTCCGAAGAGCTTCGCAAGCTCCGTTCCGGCGGCAGGTTCAACGCCGAGGTGATCGGCGCCATCCCCGTCACGCTCGAAAAGAACTCGCATAATTCTTTCCCCCTGCGCGAGTTAGCCACCGTCGCGCCCCTGGGCGGCAGACGATGGAGCATTCTGGCTTTCGAGGAGGACAGCGTGAAGCACATCCAGGCCGCCGTGCAGCGCAGCCCTGATTTCAACCAGCAGCCGCAGCGCAGCGAGGACAACCCGCTGGAGCTCATCATGACGGTTGAGCTCGAGCGCGCCGACTCGCTCTCCAAACATGCCAAAGATATCTGCCAGAACTGGCGCAATAAGATCAGGGACGAGGCGCACAAGCGGGAGGCTGTGCATAAAAAATGGATGTCGGACAAGGTGATTGTCAAAGATGACCTGTTCAAGCTCAGGGAAAAGATGAAGAAGCTTCAGGACGATAAGATGAAGGTTGTTTTGGCCAAGGAGAAGGAGGTGACGGCTCAGATCATGGCAAAGGCTGGTCATGGTGTTTGAAGAATGCAAAGGCGACGGATACAGGACCATATTTTTTTTTCTTGTGATTTTTTTGTGTCCAACAGGAACAACTGCGTATACGCTGATAGCATATAACACGGCGAAAATGGGCGTGCACATATGGGTTTGCACACGGGTGCGCTTGGAACTTGAGCAACAAAATGATGACTCTTGAGAAACTCTTGAACATGGGACTGAGTGCGGTTTTGTTTTTACATCATAATATTGTACAGATTTGGGCCCCACCTACACCTCAAGAGACTGCCTCCCAATCTTCGCGTGGGACATTGTCTTTCTATATTTTTACTTGTGAAGCTCTCCCCCTCCCCTCCCTTCAATTCATCTTAAGCACTCTTCCCGGCAGCTTTTAAGGGAGCAGATTTGGGCTTCAAATCTTCTGGCAGAGTCTCAAGTACCTTATCCATGAACTTCTTTGAGTCCTCGGTCCTGTATGACCATGTCCTGCCATGGTAGTTTGCGACCACGTTCGTGATGTCCTTCAGGTCTGCCATAGGTTTGGCCTCGGGGTAGAGCCCAAGAACAGCAAGGTCTAGGATTGCCTTCTTGGTCTGCTCAGAAGGCTTCCTGACCTTCCAATTCGGCTCGGCACGCTCTGCCCATTCCTTCTCAGCGGTGCTGTTGAAAAACACAGGCTTCTTTTCGTGGTGATACCGCCTCCGCATCGCCTTGGCATCCACAGTCACGGCAGAATCCGAGTTGAAAGCCTGTCCGCCGCTGATCATGCGCATTGTCCGCAACACCGTCTCAACCTTTCCAAGTGGCACATCCGTTGCGACCGCCGGCCCGTACCCGGTCAAGTTCTCAGGCGTAAGCTTGGGCAAGAAAGGCACAACTTCTCCCTGTTCGATGCGGTCAAGGACGGCCTGTTCCTCCGTACTCCACGTCAGCTTGCCGCCGCCCTCGGCGAACACAGGCTTCCTTTTCTTCGCGGGGCGATCACCACCGCCACGTCCACCTCGTCCCATACCACGTCCACCTCGTCCACCACCTCTGCCTAAGGGTGAGCGGCGGCCGAGCATACCCAACCGCGGGCCACCAAATCCTGCCGGACCACCGCGAAGGCCTCCACGCATGCTGCCGCGAAGACTGCGGACGCTGAGAACCCTAGGAGCTGAGAGGCCTCGAGGGGCACCGAAGGGACCAGCCACAGGTGGTCTGACAGTTTTGGGGCCAATAGAATCGGATAAACCTCCTCCTGGTGGGGGTGTTTGCCCGGGTCTTGCAGCCAAATTGGACAGTTTCGCGGCGCCGGATTCGGAGCGCTCTCGGCGAAATGACGGAGAATAGGGTGGCTTGTCATCTTCATTGTAATTTCTGCTGTCTTGGAAGTAGTTGGGGATCGAGGTAGAAAAAGGCCGAATCGTAGTTGCCCAGTTGCTGGTGGTGGTGGTGGTGGGGGTTCGTGTTGCGCAGCATTCGACTCGCCCGAGGGCTACCGAGAGAACCTGACGGTTCATTTCTGATTTTTGTATTTGTATTAAAATGTCGAGGGAAACACGGGTATAGAAACCCTCGATTTCTGGGGAGGCCGAATGGCGCCGTGGAGAGCCGGAGCGGGGCGGGGGTGTTTACGGCGGCCCTCGTCGTCGTCGTCGAGATGGGCGGAAAAATAATTCGGATCAGGGCGTGCTGCGACAGTGGTGGTGGCTTGCGAGAAGAGGGAAAATGTAATGGTGCTTTCTGATTGGACAATGCAGCTGCTTGGTGGGGCTTTAAGCTTTCACCTTGCATCCCCGTCCTAACCCTGTTGAAAGTTGGAAGCTCCTTCCTTCCTTCTTCCACATTCACACGAATTTGCAGGAACTTCAATTTCAATGGTGTAAGGGTTTTTTTCCCTTCTTGTATTTGGAGAACATTTGATGAGCTTTTATCAGAATTCATGGGGGGAAATGGATGGTCAATATTTAGGTTGTGGTAGATTCCTATCCATTCACAGCTGTGAAGCTTCCGTGTCAACAATGATTCAGGGGCAAGCTCAAAAATAATAAGCTACCCCCTTGCTTTGGAATTTGCTTTCAAAGACATCGAAACACATACAAAACAGTAGATTTATATATGTCATATTGATTTGTACGAGTGGTCCCCGCCATCTTGCCATCTTTACCTCATGAGCCCTCCCACTAAAAGTCCCAACTCAGGAACAGATTTCCACATACGGCCATACCTTCAAGAAAACTCGGCATCCCGTCCGCTCTGCCCTAGATAAGCTTGAAAGGGCCAGACTAGTACTCAGGTGGGTGACCACTGGGGAATCCCTGGTGTTGTATGTTTTTGGCTCCATCTTTTTTTTGTTTCGCTTAAGCATGACTTTCACCATCGCCATCTTAGTCGTCCCTACTGTAGTTCTCATCTCACGAATAGTCTGCACATGTAATTCCGAACCAAAGACTTATTTTGACGTTGCTACTTTGGTGCAAAAACAAACAGAACATCTGCCGATTGTGGAGGAAAAAGGTGTGGTGTGTACTTGGTGTAGAATTGATTAATATGGTGCCTCGCAGAGCCAAGCTGCCAGATCAAGCCAGATCGAGACATTGAGTACATCCATCGCAGTACTGTCGATCTTGCTTGCAAATTGATATCGCCCTTACCTGGAAACAAGATGCGGGAATCTCTCGTGTTCATAGAGTGCAATATATATTGCATCTGGCCACAAACGGCCTTGCTGCAGCCCTTTTCTGAGTGGCAAGATTGTAGAGCCTAAATGCTTGGACCTCATCAATGATAAAAAACACCATCTCATGGCCTGATTCGTGATTTTGTGATATCAAGATGGGTTCTTTCGGCTCAAATTCCCGTGCAGCCTTTGGGTTTTATGAGCTGTCAATAAACCAAGTGCCGAGAGTTGTCGAGATATTAAAGGGATATGACGGGAGAAAATGTTGAAAGTTTGACAGAGCGAAGCTTACAATAAAATGAGGTCTCTGATACATATCTTTTTGAATATCTATAACATTATGGAGCTAGATGGGCAAATACATCCACACCCCCCAATCAATCTCACGGATAAAACATTGTCATGGGCTGTTGAAAGCAGATCTTCTCGGTACCACACGAGATGCTCTTGGGTTATGGGACACTGCTTAGGGAACAGGGGCAGAGACTCGATAGCGTCGCCTTTCACAATGCTCTCCACCCCTCGGTGAAGACGGGATGCTGTCCCGTCAAAGTGTGGCCCAACAAGGAAAAGAGATGGACAACAATCGGACCACCCCATATCCGAAGTTTCGCCTGTTTTTTTCCTTCTATTGACTTTTCACTCACGGGAGCGTCTCCTCCATGGTCTACATAAGGAAACTGCTTGGCCGGTCTTCATGTGACTAGCGTACAGCAAGTAAGGATGGTGGTCTTGGTTTTGGATGAGGCTCTATCCCAGATCCCTTCCAAGTTTCAACAAGACGACGATTCGGAACAATTATGATATGCAAGGAAACACCGGAATGTAACAGAAGCTAGTGATGACCAAGGGTTCAAACTATTGTAGCAAGAAACATGCAGACAGAGCTGCCGGGACCTAATGTTTTAGTGCGTACAGTCTAGTGTTGTTTCGACTTGAAAATTGCAAGTCCGGATTGGGGAATATGAAAGTTGAAACTGGGATCCATATTTCAAGGTGAAATTTTTGAATATTTTGTGGCGGCTTCCCGTAAAACTGAAATCTTGAATTAATTTTGTTCATGTGAAGATCAAAAGTCGGCAAGGAAGCCACCACATCCGAAATTGGAATCGGGAAAGAGCAAAGGAGCCAAGCAGGAAGCGGCCCCTGCTTTTTCATCCTTCTTACCTTCTCTTGAATGTTTCACTCGACCGTTGAAGTTGAGATGGGGCTTGGTGGCTTGATACAGAAGTTTTCTCCGATTCGCTGCTCGATGCATGCCAAAAACATCATCACAACCTACCTTGTGGTCTTCCATGCGATGCCAAGAATCACACCTCGAATTTCCAACCACCGGGTTCGATGCCGTTAGCTCCTTTACCACTACACTCAATTACATCGAGAATCGAAATCTTGCATCTCATCAATCCCACCCTCTTTCAAGGACCTCCCGCACAAGCCCTCATCAATACACAGAGCCTATCACCGTCTGCCGTTCACCTCCATTTTATATTACCGCCATTTATCTAACTTCTGTTATGTATGTATATGCGGCAAAGCGTTGCTTTTCTTTTGCTAACAATCACGCCTCAAAGAGGAACCTTGCTCTCCGGTTACCAACCAGTCCGAAGCACACGGCCCGCCTTTTGAGGAACTCGGCCCGGACAACCGTCCAAAGCGAAAAAAACCGTCACCGCATTCGTTCCGCATCTTGACTGCCAATGATAAGCATGTTTTCCCCACACCTGACTTTCCAAGGTTCCTTGGAGGGTTTCAGTCGGGACCCGGAGCCTGCTTGATGACTGCATACCACCTCAGCTGAAAGATTTCATGTGGCGTCTACTAACATCTACACTCTCTGTGTCGATATCATCGTGTGTCGACCAAACCGGCCCTATTATCGCATGACAGGGATCAAACCGTTAGTGGTTCCCCATGTTTCCTTCTCCCCAGAGACGGACACGCCGTCCCGACTTCCAAACCCCGTCATCATCGCCACGTTATGCTGCTAGTGCCTGAGTGATCGACAGAGCCTAGAAACTTGTCGACCGGCAAGCAGGAGGCTTTGTTACATGCCATATGCTCTGCCTCACGGATGACGATCAGTCCTTCGGTCGAGAACCCTCGTGTCCTCCTGCTGCTTCATGCCGGCTGAATTTGTCCAAGGCGAGAATACCTGAGCCTCACAGCTACCGTCCATGTCGTTCAACCTGAACGGTCCACCCGAAGGGGCCAAAAATAAAAGAGACGCAACAACGATTCATGCTACTGCCCAAGAAAGCACGGAATAGAAACGCTCTTAGTCTTCTTGGCGGATGTACTCGAGAGGATACCTTAGGTATCCCAGCCAACCTTGGCCTTTCAAAAAGTCCACATTTATATTCACCCCCACTCGGTCGTCGATTTTATTTTCGTTTGCCAGAAAAGGATCCCCCGCGTGAGGTTTTCAAGATGGGTATGGATCCGTAAACAAAATGCTACCGCTCATACGGTCCGTTCCTACCGAGTGGCTATTTACACCGAGAGCAGTAATCAAGGGCATCACGAATCGAGGTTATCAAGTGACGCGCCCACCCTAATCACTCAAAGGTACCAATACATCAGTCAATTCCTTCTTACCCACACTCCCCACGCTGCAGTGTCGTTCGGATATTCCTTTGTCCAACAGTCCGGCTGGCCCCGGATCCCTACAGCATTCGTGCCTCTGCGAAGGAACTTCAGAGATTGGTACCTTTCTGCTGTCTCGCCTTCCGGAAGATTCATCGGCTTCAAGTTCCTCGCCCACAGGGGACCCCCATTGTCCACAATTTCCTCTGGGTACCTCCTCCGTTTCCACTCCACGGCCCCTAGTAACCCCATATACTACCATCTCACGGTAGGACCTCCTCTATGCCGTTTTGATATCTCGCGGTTAATATTCGGGAGCATGGCCCGGCTCACTTATATACAAGCCCTCGCTTCCTTCTTCGTTTGTGTGCCCTCCGTGAGGAAGATGGCTCTGAAAAGTGCAGCCGTCCTGTGATTTCCCATTCACTTAGAAAAGGCCGGCCTTGTCTCTTCATGTCCGACGTTCCTACCCCTCTGGAGGCATCCAAACCTGGATCCAAACTCTCGTTGTATTTCGGATCCGTTTTAGACAAGACACGTCGCCGCCATCGTCGACAACAAAAGAAAGCCAACATGGCAGCTTCTGTGCCCCCTATCGACACTGACCGTGATGTTGACCCCAATGCCTCACCAGCCGAGACCACTGAGAGCACCGAAACCGGTCTGCCTCGCATCGATACGGACCGGGATATTGACCCTAACGCCTCACCTATTGAGAGCATTGATACCAACACCACCCCAGATAGCGATTTCTTCCCCTCTGACAGCCCGTTCCAACCTGAAGTACCTCTGAAAGACAAGAGACTACTGGCAAGAAAAAAGCTGTCCACCTTGACTCGGGAGGAAAAAATCTCCCTCTTGACAGCGGCCGACTTTTGGAGAACCAAGTCGATCCCATCAAAGAACATTCCGGCCGTCAAGACAAGCGACGGACCGAATGGTGCTCGAGGTGGAATATTCGTTGGTGGGACAAAAGTGAGCAACAGACTCAAGCAGCCTCTACTAATGGTTCACTCTGTGTCGCCTTGCTAATCTCTCATCTCCACAGGCTGCACTCTTCCCTTGCGGTATCTCGCTCGCGGCAACATGGAACAAGGACATCCTACACGAAGTTGGTCTGCATTTAGCTGAGGAGGCCAAAGCTCGTTCTGCCAACGTCCTGCTTGCACCGACCATCTGCATGCACAGACACCCACTTGGAGGAAGAAACTTTGAGTCTTTCTCAGAAGACCCCCTTCTGACGGGTAAACTTGCCGCCCAGTATGTCAAGGGTCTTCAGGAGCGTGGAGTAGCTGCCACTGTCAAACGTGAGTGTCTGGCTTGATACCTGTGTAGTTCTGTGAGGCTTACTGGGCATAGACTTTGTTGGCAATGAGCAGGAAACTCATAGATTGACAATCGACTCCAAGATTGCGGAACGACCACTTCGCGAGCTTTACCTTCGCCCTTTTGAGATCGCCATTCGGGAAGCCAAGCCTTGGGCCATCATGTCCTCATATAACCTCGTCAACGGGCTCCATGCTGATATGAATTCAAAGCTGCTGAAAGATATTCTCCGTGGTGATTGGGGTTATGATGGGTAAGTGGCGAAGCCTTTAGACCCGATCCAAGCGACGATAAGCGAACATGATCAACTGACCCGATCTAGTACCGTTATCTCGGACTGGGGTGGCACGAACTCGACTGCCGAGTCGCTCAAGGCCGGATGTGACATTGAGTTCCCTTTCTCGACCAAATGGCGCTTCGAGAAGGTCCTCGAGGCTCTCCGAGATGGGAAGATTACCCAAGCTGATATCGACCGAGCTGCCGAGAATGTGCTTACTCTGGTAGAGCGCACCAAGGGCAGTGATTTGACGGCTGAGGCCGAGGAGAGAGAAGATGATCGGCAAGAGACAAGAGACCTCATCCGTGAGGCCGGCGTTCAAGGTCTCACACTTCTCAAGAACGAGGGTTCCGTGCTGCCCATCAACCCCAAGACTGCGAAGGTTGCTGTCATTGGCCCAAATGCAAACCGAGCAATTGCTGGCGGCGGTGGAAGTGCCAGTCTCAACCCTTACTACAACACTCTCCCGCTCGAAAGCATTCGAAAAGTCGCGCAGCAGCCAGTCACATATGCCCAGGGCTGCCACATCCACAAATGGCTTCCTGTGGCATCTACTTACTGCAGTACAAGGACAGGACAGCAGGGAGTGACTATCGAGTGGTTCAAGGGCGACAAATTTCAGGGCCAACCAACGGTAACACAACATCGGAGCAACACAGATCTCTTCCTGTGGGACTCAGCACCTCTTGCCCAGGTTGGCCCTGAGTGGTCAGCCATCGTCACCACAAATCTCACGCCGACGACAACGGGCAAGCACACCATCTCCTTCATGTCGGTCGGTCCAGGAAAGCTCTATGTCAATGGCAGGCTAGCACTTGACCTCTGGGACTGGACCGAGGAAGGTGAGGCAATGTTTGACGGCTCCGTCGATTACTTGGTCGACGTCGAGATGGAGGCCAACCGGCCCGTTGAGCTCCGCGTCGAAATAACAAACGAACTGCGTCCGTTGGCAAAACAAAAACAGTTCAACATGACTCACAAATACGGAGGTTGCAGAATTGGTTTCAAGGAAGAGGACCAAGTCGACTACCTTCAGGAGGCTGTCGATGCCGCCAAGGCTGCAGATGTGGCTGTCGTAATCGTCGGCCTCGACGCAGAGTGGGAATCGGAAGGCTATGACAGGAAAACCATGGATTTGCCTCACGACGGAAGTCAAGATCGTCTCATTGAGGCCGTCGTCAAGGCCAACCCAAGGACTGTTGTAGTCAACCAATCTGGCTCTCCCGTCACTATGCCGTGGGCCGACCGGGTGCCGGCTATCATCCAGGCGTGGTATCAGGGCCAAGAGGCTGGAAATGCTCTTGCTGATGCCTTGTTTGGCCTTAGGAACCCAAGCGGCAAGCTACCCTGTACGTTCCCGAGGCGGCTCGAGGATACTCCCGCTTTCCATAACTGGCCAGGCGAGAATCTGGAAGTCGTTTACGGCGAAGGTCTCTACATTGGCTACAGGCATTACGACCGCGTCAAGGTCCCTCCTCTTTTCCCATTCGGCCACGGTCTCTCGTATACTACATTTGAGTACGGACGACCTTCGTTGAGCTCAAAGGTCCTGACGCCGGATGGCTCGATTGAGCTTACCGTAGCCGTCACCAACGTTGGGGATGTCGACGGTCTCGAAACGGTGCAGATTTATGTACACGATGAAAAGTCGAGGCTTCCTCGTCCGGAAAAGGAGCTTGCCGCTTTTGAAAAGGTGGAGCTTGAGGCTGGTGAGACTAAGCATCTCAGGATACGGCTTGATAAACACGCTGTGGGATACTATGACACTTCGATTCAAAAGTGGATTGCTGAAGAGGGAACCTTTAAAGTTTTAGTTGCTGCTTCTGCTGAGGATATCAAGTATGTTTTCTTTTCAAGCTTCTCCCATACAAAATTTGTGTTTTTCTTCTTTACTAACGTGGTACTTTTAGGTATTCTGTCAACTTTGAGGTTAAAGAATCGTTTACCTGGGTATTTTGATCATTTATAAATTCTTGTATCAAAGTCACATCCATTTCTGCGCAGCATTTTATTCCCCCCCCCCCCCCCCCCACCCGCATATCCCATAGGGATGGAGGCACTGCATCTAGCGGCGTAAGATCAATAAAATAATTCTTTCCCCCTTCCACCGTGGCACTCAAAAAATAAATCATTTGTATTTGGTAGTGGTGGTCACGATGTTGTATATATTCTATATCAAATCAAGAAAGTTACATAGTCCATTGTATGTTCCATGCGTATTTGTTGTGTGGTCGTGGCGTAGGTCACGAGTGTAGTATTCGTATATCTATTTTCTTCTCAACATGTTAAATTAACAAAAAAGAAAAACGGTAGCCTTAGCTACACTTTCCCACCTAGGTCTTGCATCATGTACCGATACAATAACAAGAAAAGGGAAGCATCTCCGTTTAAGATAGGAAGCAGATGATCCGTTTACTTCTTTTCTCTGTTATACCATATATATAGATGAAGTTGGGGGGGAAAAGAGGGTTGCGTTACATAAAGTGGCTGAAATGGTTGGCTTGGATTAAAACAGAGAAGACTCACAAAGGAAAACAAAAAGATAGCTCGGTACCGAGTTCCGGGTCTCGTTTTTTTGCTTTCCTCCCTTTTTAAGACAAATGGAGGAAAGTGTTTTTGTTAAGTTTTTTTATGGTAAGCATTTTGGTTGGTGGAATAACACTGTCTTGTCCAAGGGTAGATAGATACTGAGAAAGTACATGTACATATAGATACCTACAACACCAGGCATGCGTTGACTATCGCTTCATGTATATACGTACTTGCGTGCTAGTGCTACGTACCGCATGCATTCAGGTTGACACACACACACACACCAATTAAATCAGGCCCAGAGATCTGAATATGCCAAATGCGAAAGAAAAGAACAAAAGGTATGTGATATTGCATTTTGTTTCCTTGCTGCGGCTGCTGCTGCTGCTTCTGCTACCATAGACTAACCCGCAAACTTTTCTAGGTGGTATCATCGGGAGAGCCAAGAAAAAAACAAACCAGAATAACTGAGTGGTGTGAAAAAAGAAGACAAAAAACAAAATAGGGCAAATACAAACAGGCGGCAGAAGCAACACACCCCCTTTTCTGAAAAAGATTCGCTGCCGCAAAAGAAAAGAGTCGAAGACATTAACTAAGTTGAAAAACTCAAAAATGGTATATTACGGGAAGTTGGCGCTCGACGGTGATTCTGAATGGCGTCAAGGTTTGTGAACACTGATGCCCGAAATCTAGAGAAATGAAGGGGTTGAATAGCCGACTGGAAGGCGATGTAACGAATTTCGAAGGTCAATTACGCTGGGGGGTATTGTTTTTTTATGTTGATTTTAGTTTCGGTCCTTGGTCATTCGGTGCATTATTTTCGTCGACGACGTGGTGGGGTCCAAATGCAACTACATCGTGCCTAACGACGGAGAGGAGGCGGGCGAACATTGGCCATGGCTCCCTCCTGGCCACCAGTCAGCTCAGCAACTCTGGCCTTGATACGGGCAACACGGGATTCGATAGCTATAATCCTGTCAGTTTCAATAGCGCCAGATTGGGTTTTGACTTCAGCACTTACTCTCTTCTTCGCTGGTGGTATCATCGCCATCGTTTCTCTTGGGCATGGGGAAGTCAGCAGGTCTAGACCTGGAAGCTGGTTCCGGCGAGGCAGGTCCGCGTTGAGCAGCCCGCTCCGCGGCATTCTTGCGGATCTGTGCCCAACGATCCTGCACAGGTGCGCGGGAGATCGGGGCCGGTGGCGAGGCAGCCTTCTCTTCGACCTGCTGAGGAGGAGGAGGCGACACTGGTGGCTGTGTCACTGGGGAAGGCGACGGCAGCGGTGAGCGGGACGAATGACGGGCAATGGGGGGGGGAACCGCCTCATCCTCGCTATCTTCATCAGGGACGAACGCAGGCTGATCAAGGAGTGGCCCCTGATCAAACCGAGAGAACTCGACGCTTCCCCGAGTAGGTTCCCTAGTGCTAACGCGCGAGATTTCGTCATCTGGAAGAGAAGGCTCATACGTTAGCTCAGGCTCGGGAGCCGACACTGGGGACGAAACAGGAGCCGGAGCCGGAGCAGGGGCAGATGCAGGTGCAGGAGCAGGAGCAGTGACAGGAGCAGGTGCCGGAGCAGTGGCTTGAGGTTGAGGTGGAGGAACCGCCTTGCGTGCCTGAGGAGGAGGGACCACAACTGGCTGTGCCTTTGGCTGGTCAACCTTCTCAGCAACAACAGGCTGGGCAGGTTGGGCTTGCACAGGAGCGGCAAGTACGGTGTTGAGTTGCTCAGTAGCATTCTCGGGAAGTTTAGAGTGTCTCCTAGCACGGCCAAACAGCTTCCTGAAACCGCCGCTAGTGGGAGACTTGGCCTCTTTGTGAAGCTTCTTCTGCTTCTTGTCATCAGGACTGGCATCGGGGTCAGGGGAAACCATGTTATCGCGGGACAGTTCCAGGCTTTCGTGGTCTTTGGGTGGTGGCAAGGGAACGCTGCGGGCAACATCGGAAGGTCGCTCAGCCGGATGAGTTTCTTTGGAGACTTGCAGCTCCTTGTCAACTGGCTTCGGCGTCTCTGGCGTCGAAGTCCCAACGCTTTCCGGAGCCTTGGCAGCGGTTGGGATCGTGATGGAGCCGGGGGCTTGTGCCTTAGGGGGCAAGTTAGGGGGCTGATCAGTCACCGGGTTGGTGGTGACAGGGGCAGCAGGGCCACTGGGAGCGATACCACGGCCGGCAGTTGTGTCCGCCAAGTAGGCACCACGAACAGTGTCCTTATCATACTTGTTGGTCCACTTGACAGCTGACGAAGCCTCATTCAAGATGCCTGGCTGAAGAGTCATAACACTGTTGGTCTTTTCCGTCAGATAGTTTGGATCATTCCGTCCTCTGCGCTGATTGCTCTGCTCTTGTGCCTTTTGTTTCTCCTGCAATTGAAGCTGGTGAGCAGCTGCCTGAATTTTGGCTTGCTGATCAGGTCCGATGCTGGTCTTGCTGAAGCCCATAGTCGAGCTTGGTTTCAAGTGACCATCGCCCTTGACCAGGGCATGCTTCCCTCCAGCTGTGCTCTTACTCCTGGTGAGTCCATTTGTCTTGCCCCGGCGAGTCCAGCTGAAGAATCCCTTCTTCTCCGCGATGTAAGCCCCCTCGGCCGGATCTGTAGCAGCTCCCTTGACAATTTCTTCCATAACAAGCCAGCGGCCTCCCCGGATGACCGTTTCAATCACGGCACAGCGTCCGAAGGCGGACTTCCTGTCGGGAGTCTCTTCAGGAGCCAAACTGGTCAGCCACACCCACCAAAAGGCATCGTCAAGATCAAAGCGAACGATGCTCGCAAGCTCGCCAGGTTCAAGATGATTATCTTCTAGCCTCGGTCTGTGTGATTGCGAGCTATGATTCCGGACCCCTGTCTCAATCGGTGGCAGAACCTTGTCAGGGGGCAGCAAGAGGTGCGAAGCATTTTTCTCATCTACAAACCCAGAAGACAAAAAGTCAGCCCATGATGGGGTTGTAGGGCGTCCCAGATCACCGCCAGATGCTGGCGTGTTTCTGAGCCTCTGCTGTCGGCGCTGGATAGCTAGCGAACCATCACTTTCATCCTCTTCCTCCAGAGCACTAGCAAAGCCAATGTCCTCGAAGCGAGACCAAGAAGCATCGCGAAGGCTAGTCGAGTGCTTTGAACTCGAAACAGCATGCGACTGATTTGCAGCAGAGATGGCCCGAAGAACACGGCGGCATTCCTCAGTTAAAGCTTGAATGGGGTCTTCGTACTCTGAGAACTCCTTCAAAGCCTTATCTGATTCTCGGTACTGGAAATGGTTTGCTCGTCGCAGAAGAGCAAACGGGGTGGGGGAAACGGTATCCACGATCATGGCAACCCTGTATGTTGATGTTTGCATGAGCTGAGGCCTCTGGGGCGGGTACTCTGTGTCCTGAAGCAATTTCTGCAGTGACATTGGCAATAGGGAAATGCCACCACGCACTGGCTCAGGGGCAAGAGACCTGAGGTAAGCAAAGAAGAGATGGCTGGTTGCATCAGCGGCGCCGAGCCAGGCCTTGTATGCAGTCTCAAAACCGTCGGTAGCGTCAGTTTGCTCAAACGCCCACCATGCAGCCATCCGCGAAAGTTTGCGCCCCCCGAAGCCGTTCATCTTTCCATGAGCAGCAACTGCCGAAAGTAAGTCAAAAAAGTCAAAAATGATCTGCGATCGAGCCTTATTATCGACACTGAGGGGGATGAATGTCTTGAATGAGTTTCTGTCCATGTTCGAATCTGCATCACGGCTGTTAGCCAACCTTGGCCAGTTTGTCTATCCCAATTGTTTTGCGTACCATGCTCGCCGACTTTGAAGAGCTCATACGAGTCCCATCCTACAACACCACCTTGAAGTCTGCTCCAGCACCATTTGATCACGCCAGAAATCACCATGGGCTCAGTCATCCGAAGCTCCTGAGCCAATGCCTCTCCGCGCAGGGTCGGGGATCCATCTCGGCCATCAAAGAAGTGTCGAACAAAAGTCCGGACTGCGCTCGGATCGGAGGTCGGGCGGAATGGAAGCAGCAAGAAGGGAAGGTCGAGAGCTGTTCACTAGCTGTTAGCTGACGGTTGTGGCACGGGGGCGCTGTGGGGAGCCGCGCTGCTGTGGAGGTTTGGCACAGCAATGCCGAAATTGATGTCATACCTCGCGCTTTTAACTCTGCACTGCAGTAATGGATTAATTCGTCAACCTCCTCTGGGTCAACATTGGTGCGAGCCCAGGCATCATCCCATCGCGGTTTCTGAGGCAGATTGGCAAGGTCGTCGAGCTGTCCCTTCTTGGACTTTTTGCCATCTTTGCCCGTCAGACGGGAAAAGAGGCTTGGCATTTTGTTGTTCTGATTTATTGTTTTGGATTTAGAAGTGAAAAATGGTAGACTGGACCATTCGAAGTGCCGTCGAGACAAGGAAAAGGGGAGGTACGGTTGTGGGCGGTGGGAAGTCGTGGTGGTAGAATGTACGCTGCTGCTGCGACAGCACAGCGTCGTGTTGGTAAATTTTTTTTTTGGGGGGGGGGGGGGGATGGAAAAGAAAATAAGAAGAAAATAAGAAGAAAATAAAAAAAATAAAGAGGAAACAGCAGACAATTGTTGGCGTCTGGCGTGTGTAGGTGGGATGCTTGGATGGGATGGGATGCTAGATTCGGTAAGGGTCCCGCTGGTGAGAGAACCTGGAACAAGCAAAAGTCAAGGGTATCGAATAAAAAGAGAAGACGGAGAGATGTCAACAGTGTGGGCGCAAAACAAACGAACAGCCGGATAAAGGAATGCCACGAAGAGAGTCTGAAGATGGTGAGATCAGGTCGTGATGATGAAAGAAGGAGAAGGATGGGTGTCCAAAAAGCTCCTGTTCAGCCCTCTCAGGGGTTTGTTCGATCACGGTCGGGTCCCAGGAAATTGCTTCACTGGGTCGAGCAGGGCGCGTGGGAGTGATGGTGGTGCACCTCCAATTCGGCGTCAAGGTATCAATTGGCGGGGGCTAGCCGCAAAAAGCTACATCCAAGGCGCTTGATTAGGATTAGCTAACGAGGTGGTGCAGCCAATTCAGGAACAGCACATTTCGTGTATTTCGTGAATGATTGATGAGGCTTGGGGCTTGCTCTGCTTTTTTTAAATGAGGGCGCGTTTTTTGGCCGCAGAGAAGAAAAAAAAAGAAAAGAAAGAATGAACAGAAAGGAACAAAAGAATAGCTATGAGGTATCACAGCAAATTACGACAATAATCAAGGCCGCAATGCTTGAACATAATTTTGAATCCTTTGCAGAATAGAGTTTTACTGGACCTGTTCGATATCCGGCACGAGTGATGAGCATGGCCTTCCCCAGGATCTGTCGACTTGCAATCATTCGGGCTGGGTTTGAATCGCTCCTGCCTGACGTTTCTAGAGGGTGGGGGTGATGAGGACACCGTGAATGGTGCGGAATGGCGCTGGAGGCAACATCAAGGTGTCGGCCTGTTCTTGTGCCTCCTTGATCTTATCCCTTGTTTCACACTTTCTCCGTAGAATTTGACACACGTTTTCACTCGCTACCTTATCTGAAGGTACCTGAACCCCCGCGAAGCATTTCTGAGCCCATAAACAAAAGACATGTCTGAAAATGCCCGACAATCCTCAACCACAAGACATTCACTCTCTCTCATCATTGTCAGGGATCCCGGTCATGATGCTTCCATCAGGTGGATGAATGATGATGGATGGCTATCTCGGCTCGGCACTTGGATTCTGCTGCCGGTTCACTTACACCAAATATGCACCACTAATATTGCACCAAAAGTTCAAGGTACCCATCCTGGCATCCACTTTTCGACTTTCCTTCCCCCCCACACGGAATCGGGTCACCTTCCGTTGCTCCTCTCCTTCATTTTCTTCTTTTCTCATAAGCAAAAAGCCGAGATGACGAGCAGCTTTCAATATGAGTGCGGGGTTATTGGAATCCTACCTACCTAGCTGCACTTCTGCATGGTCCGGCCGATGCCAACTCATCCCCTCCAAGGCCTGTGTGTAAACCGGCTGAGACAATCCTGGATCTGACCAATGAGAAGGACCATTGATTGTCGGCGGTGATGTGCTGTCAAATTCAACACCATTCCCTGCTTGGGACAGATTTTTGATCACGCATCCAGCCAATCAGTCTGGGGTGAATTGATGAGCGGCATTACCATTACCGCCTTTTCGTGAAAATATAGAGTAAAATGCTGAACCCATGGTCGGCGAATGTTGAGACTCACCTGCACAAACGATCGCCGACTACCGTTGTAACCTTGTGAACCTGCAGAGTCCGGTCAACTCCATGTCTTTGCTGTCAGACCCCAGATGGCATCCTTGGGAACTTCCGATGCGGTCCCGAACCTCATCAGATGAATTCACCTCACCACCCATTTGCCATGTACGTTGTGTAACTTGCGGTAGGTACCCGCCGAGCCGGTAAACTCTTCATATCATATTGGGATATCAGCAGACGTGTACCAGTCTGTCGCATATTGTGAGACCCTTGATCGACGAGCATCCGGCTTTCGGCCAATCGATGTCTTGCATTGAAGTGGGTCACCTTCCCTGTCTCAAACCTCTTCTTTTGTTTCTATCTGGAGAATCCCAGCAGCCTTGCGGACAGCAGAGTCCAGACAGAGAAACAGGCAGACAAAACACCTTCTCTAGCAAATGTTGGTGGATTCATTGGGCACAGATCAGATAGCACAGGGATCTCCAACATTTTTTCAGTTGATGTCATCATCGGCCAGATACATAGTGGTAATTACTCGTGCACCACCCCTTTCAGACTCTCTCGTTTTCTGAAACGGGAGAGGTTGTTGCCCTTTCGGCACCAAGGAATAATTTTCACCCAAGTGCCACGAACAAATATTCAAATATCCCCCCATTTTTCCTCAGTGGCATTGTTGGGGAAAAATCGGGTCAAAGTATCTGTAGGTTTTGACCATCTCGTAAACTACGGAGTATAATGACTCGATGTCTGTGATGATGATGATTCTGGACAAGAATTCTCCCTGAGTGGCCTGGGGGCACATGCTCTTTAGGAAGTAACCCTCCTTTTTTCATGAAGCACATCGCTCGATCGGGTGAGTTCCGTGTGACGACACGCGTATTTTTACATATGGCAATGATGATGATGATAAGGCAAAACTTGACAGAGCCTCGATGTTCGGGTGTTCCCAAATGAAATGAGTCGAGACAAGCCAACCTTCCGATCTCATTTCCGTATGCCGTGTTCAGCGAGCCCGTTTTCCTATTTACCGGTTTTCGTTACTTGCGGTGCTCTGATAATATGGCGCTCGACTCTCCACCAACATCCAACGCATGCATGTAGTGTATCCGTACTCTCCTGCGTTGCATAGTCCAGTAAATTGCCCATTTCGGCCCAAGAACTCGGTCCTTTCTACACGAAACACCGCCGCATTGTTTGTCTGGATAAACTATACACTCAAAATACACCCCTAAATCCAAGGAGGATATAGGACATTTATACATGTACAGAATACATACAACCATACACGCCGAGGATCAACACAACAGAAATAGTTACAGAGGACAGCTGCTTTATTTTTTATTTTTATTGTTTTCTCAATGTGTCAAGAGTAATACGGGGCGAAGCCCATCGCCGCCGCCACCACACCTAGTGGCTTTAAGTGGCCTTCGCTCCACGGGGAAAAGAACAACCAAATCGCACTACTAGATAAACCTAAACCTCTCAACTAACATAAGCCAATCCTCAATATAGGGCCAGTGTAGTGAAGAGGGTTGGTCGTGGTGGTGGGCTCCGCTCCAGATTCTTTTCGACGCATTGAGCAAAGGCAGCGGTCTTGTATGGCAATGAAAACAACCTCTTTCTGGTGTCCCATCCATCTGACTCCTTGATAACAGTGTTGGGAAAGAGATTTTTTTTTTTTAAAAAAAAAAAAAAGAAAAAAAAAAGAAAGCAACAATCCATAAACATTCCTTCATCCATCATTTCAAAAATTTCCCTGGTTTTCCTTGATAATCCTAGCTCATTGTTGTGTGTTTTATTCCCAGTCTTGTTATCCCATCAAATCGTAAACATGTTTTTTGTTCTTCATAAACTCCATCCCAATAGTTATGGAAGACTGAACATCACAGCCCCTAGTTTCTCCATACATCTTAATGTGATCCTCTGTGGTGCTGATCATCTATGTCGTGCTGTAGTACGGACAGCAGCATCAGGTGAGATGGCAACTGCCAGTCTCCAAGATGCTTACTTTCTTCAGACCAATGTTGTCGGTTCGTTCATGTGAAACTCACTCATCACTGCCAGTCTCTTCTGCTTCTTCCTCATCCCCCTCCTCATCCTCCGTCATGGCAGGATCGGCATTCTCATCGCCTTCTACTTCCACCTCCTTCCCTGTTACAATAAGCTCCTTAACATCGAGTTTCTTCCCAATAACCGAGGCCTTCACAACAGCCTCGACCTTCTTCGTTACACTCTCCCGCTCGTCATTCCCATTCACAAGAGCCAACATCTCCCTTTCGGCCTCCTCGTCAAAGCTATACTGACTCCCATCCTCATCTGCCCTCTCACTCCCTTCTGACCCCTCGGCAAAGATTGTTTGCCCCTCAACTAGAGCCCAATCCACTCTTCCTTCACTTCCGTACCGCCCATTTAACCACTCATTTGCAAGTTTGAAGTGCTTGCAATTGAAGAAACCCCTGCTGGCGCTCAGTGGGCTTGGATGAACGCTTTTGAGTACCAGGTGTTTTTTCGCATCAATTTTGATGACTCGCTTGCCGGCTGGCGTGCCCCAAGCCATGAAGACCACGCCGCGGGTGCGTTTTGCCGCTACTGTGTCGATGACCTTTTGAGTAAATTTCTCCCACCCGCGATTGGAATGGGAGTTCGCTTCGTGGGCGCGGACTGTGAGGCACGTATTGAGCATCAAGACGCCTCGTTCAGCCCAAGGGGTCAACAGGCCGCCCTTGTTTGGAGGGGCCACGAAAGATGGGTAATCGTTCCTGAGGCATGTGTACATGTTGCGAAGGGAGGGAGGTGCGGGTGTTGGTGGACGGACTGAGAAGGCTAGCCCGTGGGCTTGGTTGACGTTGTGATAGGGATCTTGGCCTAGGATTACTACACGAACGTTGGAAAATGGAGTGAGGCGAGACCTAGAAATTGTAATTAGTTTGATGAATGATGAGAGATGTGTACTGAACAGTAACGTACCAAGAGTAAATGTCTTCCTTTGGTGGAAACACCTTTTTTCCAGCGCTGTACTCTCGCTCCAAGAAGCGTTTGAGCTCCAAAAACTCCTTGGAGGTTATTTCATCCTTGAGATGGGCAAGCCAGCTCTCGTGGAGTGTGTCAATTTCGAGTTGGAGGAGTTTCTTTTGCTCTGTCGTAAGGGAAGCGACCCATTTTTCTTTGTCGAATTTAAGGGGCGGTGGTTCAATTGCTGTTGAGAACTGTGACGCTGCGCCTGCTGGTGCAGCAGTATTCTTATTTGCAGCAGCCAGTGGTCCAGGCTTGGGAGCTCCGAAGAAAGACATGATGTTGCCGTCTTGCTTGACCTTTTTGGCATCTGCACCACCGGCATGTGAACCGGCTTTGCGCTTAAGAGTCGACATCCTTGTTATTGGTGAAATAAAGACTCGTTCAGCGGAGTGGTGATTTACTACCCGTAGTAGCGGTGGAGTCTTAGAGGTAGTCGGTGAGAGTTGGCCGACTAGTCGTTGGGATTGCCGAATTACCAGACGTTTATGAATTTTAAACGTGGAGCAGACAGAGTGGTGGTGAAAAAAAAATTGTGGAGGTTGGAATTTATAAAACGAACAAACAACAAACAGACAAACAAACCAAATAACTGGAAATGGTTTCAAATCGTATCGCTCGTGACAAACAGAGTCGTAAAAGAAGAGGTGCAGAAAATGCACAAGTGAATAAAAGTAGATGCCGCTGTGGGAGAAAAGATATTTCTCCTCTTCCGTTGATGTTACCAAGCAGAACAGAAGAACGGAAGTTGATAAGAGAAGAGGGGCCTCAATTTATTAAGACGGAAGGAAAAGAAAAGGGAAAATCCAAAAAAAGAAGGCTGGATGTTGCCTGATAAACTGGTTGGTTGGCTGGCTGAACTGATTGATGGTTGGATCGCCCACGAGCTAGCCAGCTTTTTTCGGGGGTCTCACCACAGGGATCCATCAAAGCGCGGACGAGGACCATGTTGCAAAGACGCGGTTTTTGGCGTCACTACCTCCGTGTTTTACAGGGAGGCCCTGTTTCCTTGTTCCCTAACCCACGAACCCCAGTGTTGGCAAGGCAGCCCTATCTAATTCAATATGGGTATCAATTTCATCAGGTCATCATCTAGATTCTGTTTTTTCAACTGTATTCCATCTTCAAGTTCCAATTGCGACTACAAAACCTTTAGGAGATGTCCGTTACCCCGCTCCCGGTTTTCATCTTATTTGCTGAGGCTGTATCACATCTCTCAAAAAGCCCCTGATGATGCGGCACAAGCGCGCAACCTGGATTTCCCAACCCACGCAATGTGATTGGCTGAATTCTCGGGTGCAACCACTTTACACGCTGCGGGTCGTGACGTCGTCGCGTTGTGAGATCTCCCTTTTTCAATTTGAACGCGTTCATCCGTGTTACCCATGATCGCTTATTATTCGCCCGTCCTACATGTGACCTGCACAATTCCAAAAACTTGAAACTTGCGCAAAGCAGGATTTACTAGATTGTCGGTGTCACTGCAGTCTACACTACATTGCTGTGCCGTATGTGATGGTGATATTGAAATACGGAGTTTGAATGTGTGATAGATAGTCCGAGGAGGGGATAATATTCATAATAAAACCCATTCCATTTTTTGATATTTCCAATGTACCCTAGATAAATATGCAATACTAATAATGTCCCATATTCACAATGCGAATGGCGATATATATAAATAAAGTGAAATAATATCCGCAACCTCCCTTCGCAAACTCCCACTTTTATACAAACCAGAATTTAGCTTAGCCCTTCCACTGCAACCATGTAAAAAACCCAAGCACCATCCACAATGTCCTCCAAACTGTCGTCCATAACTCGGTAATTACCACCCCCACTGTCCCCTTCTTCCTGTTATTCCCCCTCGCGGCCGCCCTCCACTTGCCCATGTTCTTCTCCTCTTCCTCTTCCCTCTCACTCCTAATCTCAATCCTCGGCGCTCCCCTTGAGCGACCCCCTCCGCTGCCCCATGATGAACCAGGCCAATGACCTGATGATCCTTTCCCGTGGCTGTGATGTCCCTTGTTCTCCTTGGGACTAGCATTAGAACCGCTTCGATCCCGTGTTCCTGAACCATGAAGGAAGTGGGAGGCTGAAAATCCAGCAGAGGGGATACCGTATTCGTCGTAATCCTCAATCTTGGCCTTAAAGACAGGCAAGATGGTGGTGAATGATCCAGTACTCGAGTCTGATTCAAGAGCGAACGGCTTGAGCTTGAGAACTGGCACCAAGAATGCCCGGATCGTGAGAATGATAATGCACACCAGCGCCAATGTGGCATACCGAATATAGTGCGAAAGTTGATTTGGTAGGAGGCATAGGTGAGTTTGAATACTTGGCTGGTCACCCGAATTGAGGGGCTTGCCGTCCAAGTCAAGAGGGTTGTACAGGCTGACAAGTACGAAGCCCGGCTTCAAAACGCCCATAGCCATGCTAAAGCTCTTGACTGTAATTTCCCGAACGTTGCCCCGAGATTCTGGGTGTTTGAGCTCGCAATAGTCGTGATCGTCACCCGAAAAGGCATGAACGACATTGCCGACCTTCTTTACAAGCTCTGACGACTGCTGCTCGTCCAGCACGTTTTGATACTGATACCCACGGGAAACAGAGATGGCATTGCCATGATCGGGGAAAACAGGTCCTGTTTCACCTTTTGGTGGCTTTGCTGGCGGTGACCTCTCCCGCAAGGGCCCACACGGCGTACCCGGTGGTCGGTAGAGAGGAACATGGGTAAGTAGAATGGTGGGCAACTCTGGTGCTTTCTCACCCAGCGTGGCCTGGTCCTTGAAATCGGCTTTATCCAAATCCTCAATCTTGTGCTTGAACTTGACCTCCGAAATCTCCCCTCGCATGAAGCGCAACTCCTTCTCAACAGCTTTCTGTTTTAGCCACTTCACCTGATTCAGAAAGTGTTCCGTAGGCTTGTAGATCGGCCTCAGATCGTGGTGTTTAGCCTCCGGGGAAGCTGCTGCGCTCATGGAGACAGTATCGACAGACACAAAAGTGTGGTTTCCAACCACATCCACCCTGTTGCCCTCACCGAAATAAGTTTCAAATCTGTTTCTAACAGACATTTTGATTTCGGCGCCAAATCCAAGGTCGTGGTTCCCCGGAAGACTTGTGACCATCTTTCTTCTTCTGTGTTCAGCCCCAGGCGCAAGTCCAGATTTTATCCACGGCTTGAAGAATATGTCGCCGAACCTCGCATACTCCTTGAGCCAATAAAACTCGCCATACTTTTTATTCCACTTTTTCAGATACTTTTGTTCGCTCTTGGGGTGAGGACCCCATTCTGGGTCTTTGAACTCGCCATGCGCAGGTTTCCACTCTCTTCCGCCATCAAACAAATCTCCCAGAAAGAAAGTGCTGTCGGGGTCGAGCTGCTCTTGTAATTGGGTGTATGACCGTCGCATGTAATTGTCGGTGAGGGTTATTGTTAAAGACTGAAGAAACCGTGGTCGTCCGGGATACGAGTGAGCATCGATTAGTTGAGGGTCAGCGATGAGAGCGAGTCGGTGAGGTGTTGCATCGGCAGGCTATAGTGAAGAAACCAGGATGCTGTTAGCTGTCTTTTTCTCAAGGATACACAACGGCGCCACCTGGAACACGGTTTCTTGTGCAAAGCGAAGAATTGAGGGGATGTCCTACCCAATGCTCCCAGTTGCTCCAATGGCAATCTTCGACTGCTGAATGAAACACCCATCTTTCTCCCCAGAGTAAAACCACGACCCAGAGAATCACAAGCAAATGCGGAACGCTGAACACACGATTATATGCCAGATTCTGTCTCGTTCTTTTCGCCATCGCTACCATACCAGCTTGGGTCATCCGGCGACCACGTTCTCTCCAGAACCGCACAAGCCAGCGATATGACTGAATTATGAATACGCGTAACTGGTCAAGTAGGGATCTCGAGCTGTTGTCGGAGTATGAGTAGTCGCGGTACGACGATTGGGTATTGTATCCGTAGCTTTTGCTGTAGCTGTAACTGCCATTGCTATTGCTATACGGCCGGGCCATGTCGAAGGTTTTGTGTAGCCATTCCCCGAACAAAAACCAAAACAATCCAAAGCTCCGCAAATCTCTGGTTGAGGCACACCAGATCTTGGAACACAAAGACACTTTTTCCGCTCGGCCCTTGATCCGCCTGTTCCTCGCTGTTAAAAGATGGCGAAACCGCTTGGCTAGTAACCGTTTCCACGGGTGCCGAGATGGGGTGGTTGGGTGTTTGAATCTATGGATCCGATCGCTTTTAGTATCAACTGGTCAGAAAAGAATGTCTAAAAGAGGGAATTGGACGTTGAGAAATACAAAGTTGATGAGAGTTGATTCCGAACAGCTGGAACAATTCCCAAAAAAGATTGGAGGTGCTGACACTTGGTCCCAGCGGCGGGTGATTTCATGCAATCCAATCCAATCGGGTCCTTTTTACCCCTGTAAAACCATCGGCAACGTCCCGCACAGGTGGGCTTTCAGCGGGGCCAGGGATCTCCAGTCAGCATCGAATACCCCTGTCTCGTTTTTGTCCCTTCATCAATCAATCCCCTTTTCCATTGTGTTTAAATCCACCATCAAAACAAGAACAAACAAATGGGTTTCAATAGGATCTAAACTTGTTTAGGAATTCCTATAGAAAACTTCATGGTCCCGTAAAAAATTGTGTGCTGATGAAATCCTTCCCGATTAGGAAACTGGGTGGAGCCCGTTCTTTCCATTGCTCATGATGAAAACTCGCAAAACAGGAAAGACCCGTGCTTTTCATTGTGCTCCTGAAAACTCGCAAAACAGGAAAAGGTGGCCCGTGCTTTTCGTTGCTTTATGAAAACTCGCAAAAAAGGAAAGAAGGACCCTACCATCTACTGCGCGGCCCTCCGGGCCGCGCGGCTTGAGTGGGCGAGATGCGAAGCCCAGGAATGCCTTATACCCCTGGGTAGGCCTGTGAGGTTGTGGGAGGTTATAGGAGGGTTAGGGTCTTATTACCTATAGGTCCTATTGAAAACTCCTGTCCGAGTGAAGCGAGTCATTCAATGCAACTGGTTACTGAAACGTTTCTTGTTGTCACTCTTTGGGTTTGCGTCTATTGAGTCTCCTACAATATCCACCATACCTACTCCAAGGTTCTCACGTTCCCAACCACCTCGATCCGATCCAATCTCCACTTCCGCGCCCTTTAATCGTCTTGCTCGTTTCTTGTCCAGATTCTCAGGGGCATCATTGTTTAATGGAGGTCACCAACATAAAATCATTTTTGTATGTATTTCTAATTGATATCAACCACAAAGCCCCAACTCTATCATTTAAACTGCCCTGCCCCAATTCGTAACTTTCATAACCTCCAAAACCTCATATAACATCATAAAACCCCTTCTGTACTTTCCCTCGCGTTCACTTCTCCCTATTGTACGTCGTCACCCGGCTGCTACTAGTTCTCTCATAATCGTACATCACTTCTCCCCCTCCTAGTCCTACCCGGATATTGCTCCCGCTCACTCTCGGAGAGACAATGTAATACGTCCGTTTCGGCGGTGGTGCGTACGAGGAGTGATGGTGATGATGGTGGTGGTGATGATTATGCGGCCGAGCCGGCTCGATTATCTCCTCCTCATGATAGTAGTATTTCTCCGTCCTAGAAGTTCTGAAACACATTTGGCAGCCTTGGGTGCAACTGCAGGTGTTGCAATCAATAATAATAGTATGAATACTACAGGTTGAGCAAGTGCAAGAAGCGCTGTGAATGACAGTGGTGGTGGTAGTAGTCATCAAGTTTCAGATTGTATGCTACCTATCTCGCTAGGTAGGCTGTATTGTTGAAGTCAAGAAATGTTTTGTTTGTATGATGCGTTGAGTAAATATACGCCTTGGATTGATGTATTGTTGAACTGTTTGGGCAAGAATATCAACAGGAAGAAATATTATTTAAAGACATCTATCCAAAATCTGAACAATCCAAATCAGATGCAGTCATGACCATAAAATGTTCCGAATGACCCCCAGGTCTTCAAGTACAATACGTGTGACCTGAATGTCACAGAAACAAGGGAGAAACTAATCGAACAAGCCTCGGTGGCATGAAATTCTTTTGAAAGTCTTGATGGTGGGGCTAAGGAAGTAATCCAAGCATATGACGAAAGTTCAAGACATTTTGTGAACTTTGGGGTCTCATAACATGATCTCGGAAAATGGTAACGGTCATCCCTTTGACCTCGTGCACGTTTCATGCCACCTGCAAAGCTAAAAAAAAAAATTCCCGACCACCGTATCACAGCCAAAGTAGAAAACAACTGAATGATAGTGATAGAACTTTTATAAAGGGAGGCGAGTACAAAAGTTTAAAGCGCATAACACCTCCCTCAGCAATCCAAAAAATGAACCACAAAAACTTATTGGAAGTCGAAGCTTCAAGCGATTTGATTCGATCCAGGCTCGAACTGGAGACCTTCAGTGTGTTAGACTGACGTGATAACCAACTACACCATCGAACCGCTTTGATTTTGTTGTATACCTATTGACCTCCGAAACACTTTTTATTCGTTCACGTATTCCAGAGTTTCAAAGCTCTTAAAAACACACGCTCTTATTTTTGATAACGGAAACCTTCCTAGCACCCCTGCCGAGAGATTTGGTATACAGTACATTCAAGTAACAAAGAAAACACAAGAGAAAATAGAAATCCCGCCGCCTTTTAAATTATCAACTCATCTCAAACCCCCTTCATTTTCTGGAAGAAGCAAAGTTCAAATCCAAGGTTCCCAGAGCCCAGATGCTGACAAAGAAAGCAACGGCGCTGCCAAAGATTACCAGAGGCTTGCGCAGACTGGCCAAGAGGGGAACCTCGTATGAAACAACCAGCTCACGGTCCCTGAAATCGTCCACCAGATTGCGTGCCTTGATGATGAGAGCAGTCCTACCGATAGTGTCCAAAAAGGTCATATGAATTTCGATGTCAGCTGCGGTGATGGATTGGGATGGGATGGAGGTGTGGAACTTGACGTTTCTGTAATAACCTCAAAGTTAGCAAAATGCCAGATTAAAACGCGGACAATCAATAGGAAACATACTCAGCACCCTCGGGCAAAATCACCCGAACTTCAACCTGCTCGTACTCGACACCCTCAACCTGCTTAGGGCCCTCGAGAAAGGGAATGTTCAAAACATAACCGCCAGTGGCAGTCTTGTGAACAAAGTTCTTAGCATCAGAGTTCCAGCCGATGGTAAAAGGATACTTCCAACCGCCAAAGAGAGGGTAGCGGGGCTTGATCTCTAGGAGAGCTTCGCGCTTGTTGCCGCGGAAGCGAGAGGTCGAGACGTTGCCGATAACATCAGTGTAGTAAGGGTCGGCGCTGCCAACACGAAGAGGGAACTTGAGCTCCTTGAGGGCGTAGGTGTTTGGCTGGTAGTATTGCGATTGTTGCCACTTGACGCGATTGAAAAGGGATGACAGGTTGGCGCCGCGGTGGTAGAGATCATATCGCTCCTCAAAAGCGACGTTGCCGCCCCAGTGGCTGACCTCGATGTCTCGCTCCAGACGGGCGACGTGGGTGACGGGCTTGTTGAACTCGAAGCGAACGGTAACTGGCTGGGCAGCGCCAGCGGCAACCTCGCCAAATGGACCGTATGTAAGCTTGGAACCTTGCTTCTGAGGGAACTCGTTGATATCGCCGGTGCCGGGGAGCTTGGTGTAGTCGGGAATGTTGCTCGAGGGGAACTTGACTTCGGTCTTCTGCTTAAGAGTGTTGTAGACAGACGGGGCATAGGCGGAGAAGGAATAGGTGAGGAATTGGGTATCCTCCTGCTTCATGGATGCGGGAAGGGGCGAGTAAGCCTTGAGGAGGTAGTAGGTGATACCGATAGTTTGCTGTGCGCCGGGCGCGAGGGGTCTTGGGAGCTGAATTCGGAGATACTGAGTGTCGCTGTCCTTGTCGAACTCTACGACCTCGGAGACAAATGGAGGTGCGGTGGCATCCTTGCGATCCTTGGCCTCGACGCCGCCGAGCCTCGATATCTGGTCGGCTGTGAAGGGCAAATAGTATGCATTTTGGGCCGTCTTTGCAACGTTTTCTATTAGGACATTGATGTTCTCCTTGACAAAGTTCTTCTCGACGGAAATAATGTGAACGAGATTGGTGTTCTTGAAGACGGGTGCGGGCTTGAAGTTGGATGGGAGGATGGTGTTGCTGGAGCTGGAGCTGTCAGCCGCAGCAAGCGACAGCGACGACAGCAGCGAAAGAGCGGCAGAGAAGACTGCTGAGGTCTTCATCTTGAAGAGAATAACAAAGAAGCAAGCTATAGAAGGCTCATGAATGGGAAAAGAAGACCGGGGCCGCCCAATTGAAGGTATTCGTAGTGGAAGGTTCACTAACAAAAATTCAAGATGCACCCTCTTGGGGAGAGCATCACCGTGGCCTTCTGCCAAACAGCTGTCTCCAAAAAAGATTACGTTGCTGAAAGACCCCTGCCACCTTGTGTAGGGGCTTGCCAGGTCCCCACTAAATCCACCTGAACTTCTGAAGCTTCCTACGGCAGATCATCGGAGAAACTACAACGTGGGGTCTTGGCGGTAGCGACATCTTTACGGAGTACAGCCCATTTGAATTTCACATTCTCAACTTCCTCATTTGCGTCAAGGTGGCCTTCTATTTTTCTCACCATCCTATGGTCTGAAAATGATGATCTAAATGGCTTGTTGCCAATTGGCAATTTAGTGTACCAAAGTAGAATCATGGTCTGTGCACACCTGCAAATTTGCAGGTGGAGAGCACAGACCACAGTTCTGGCGTAGGTATATATTCTCGTCCACCCTCCCAAAATTCTCAACCTTTTTCTTTTTTTCCTTGGCCCTCTTTTAGAGTGGAGGTGTCCCAATTTAGCATCCTGAGAAGATTAGCATGGCTCCTACATCTACGAATAATAGTTAACAGCTACTTTCTACAACCCATATCAACTCTATTCACCACAGACGGAAACGTCCAAACTTTTTTAAGTTTTTTTTTCATCATTTTCGTGGGTTTATATCGCGATATGGGGAAGATATTATTTGGCTGCTCTTGGAAACCCCAGTTCCGCTACTGTTTTGACCTCTGGTAATCGTTTGTTGATTGTATTATTTTGCAAAGAGAAAGTGATTCAGAGTTTTGGATAGATGATGTTGGTGGTGGTGGTGGAGTCTGTTGATGACGTCACAGCTAGCCATTGTCCAGGGTGGGTGTGATGGAAAGCTCCTTCGAGCACCAGAAATGCATTTCTACGGACGATCATGGTGGAACAAAGCGATTTGGGAGGCAGTTACAAGAAAACGGGCCCGCAAGTACGGAGTTATTAGATTGAATCCCGCTAATGGCCAGTTGACAAGCTCGGTGACGTCGAGGAAGCCATTCGTCAAGCACACTTTGTTTTATAACAAATATACCACCTGATATTTTACGTCCTCAACCTCTTCTGTTAGTTATCCTCCCTGTAAAAGTACCTTCCTCCTTCAACTCGGCGCATTGTTACCTAGTACTGATTCCACCACTTCCAACGAAGGAAAGAGTCAACGAGAACAACATTATTTTCCCGCATCTTCTCCATTTTTCACTTTGAATCTACCGTCATGTAAGTCCTTATCTCTCATATCCGACCACACAGACACCATCACACAACAATGTCACGCAAGAGCACTGAGAGCAACCGCTTCTCCTTCACACAGTGGTACCCCTTACCTCGAGATCACCCCACATACTCTCCATTCTCCCCTCTCCCATCACTAACAACAAAAATCACGTACATAGGAACCGCGCCCTCTCAATCCGTTCCTCGAACCGCTCCTCAACCGGCAACTCCTCCTCCACCACCGCAAACTCCCACGTTACCCCCGCCTCCAGGAAAACATTCTCCCTCTCCTCCCTCCGCGGCACAATCCAACCCGAACTCTCCAAACGCCTGTACCGCCTCATCAAATCAGAAAACAACCTAGTATCCGCCCACGAACAAGCAGCCAAAGAACGGGTATCCATCGCCACGCAACTTTCAGAATGGGGGGAACAAACGTCTGACGATGCCATCTCTGATGTCTCCGATAAGATTGGCGTCTTGCTCTCGGAAATGGGAGAGCAAGAAGATAACTACGCTCACGCTCTGGACGACAGCCGCGGAATACTGAAAACGATCAGAAATACGGAGAAAAGCGTCCAGCCTTCGAGGGATGGCAAGACTAAAATCGCTGACGAGATCATGAAGCTCAAGAGCAAAGACCCAAAGAGTGAGAGATTGGTTGTGTTGGAGCAGGAATTGGTTAGGGCCGAGGCGGAGAATTTGGTTGCTGAGGCTCAGTTGATGAATATTGTAAGTCTCCTTTAATGTTGGGTTGGTCAGAACAGCCGCTGATACAAAGGGTTTAACACACATAAACAGACGCGACAGAAACTCAAAGAAGCATATACCGCCGAGTTCTTGGCTACTATTGAGAGGGCAGACAAGCAGATCATTCTTGCTCGGCACGGACTAAGGCTCTTGCAGTTGTTGGATGATACCCCCGTTGTGCCTGGAGATGTTAGAGCAGCATTCCCGCACGCTTCGCAGGCGAGACAGATCTTGAATGACGCCGAGGATGACTTGAGAGATTGGAGGCCTAATGGGTTGACGACTGCCAATGCTACTTCTCCGCCTTCGTCGCCAGTCGATGACACTAAGTCTGTCGTTGACGGTAACGGGTCGCCCATCACGCCCAAGGGGAAGGAGGTGGAGGGCAGAGAACCAGGCACGGTCGAGACTGGGTTATCTGGGGTATAAGAAGAATGTGAAATGGGGCGGAGCTTATTTTGAGTTGAAATGATGTTCATGTTTGTGCTTTGTGTTCTGGCTCGATTCCTTTATTATACCTATGTAGTCTGTTGTAGTCTGTCTGCGCTGAAATCATGAGAGAAATTGTTCGTCATTTCAAATGATGAAAAAAACAAGAAACGTTATAAACCGACATGATCCACCCAAGCCTCCTTTTTTAATCAGTCATATTCCCATAATAATTCATGCCACCATCTCTTCTCAAACAGAAGCAGTAACTCTCCTGACGCTCTTTCTTGCGCCCTCTCCACTAACCATGATGGCACCTTCCATCTCTAAAGTCCTCATGACTTCGGAGAAATCACTGCTTTCAACAGCGACGCTGGCGCCCTCGGCCAACCTTCTGGCGACTTCACTAAACCTGACAGTTTGTCCGCCGGCAGTCAGCTCGTCCAGAAGCTTGACGACGGCATCCTTCATTTCGCCCTTGCGTTTCCTCTCGGCGGCCGAGGTGCCCTCAGTCAACAAGCTCAAGTCAATGCGACCCTGAGAATCCGTCGCCGCCATCTTCAAGGCTGACCGAATCAGACGAACGGCCTCCCGGACGTCGTTTCTAGTGACCGTCTCGGAGAGGCGCATGCGCGCGTGCGCCTCGGACAGACGAATCATTGATTCCAATTGACGAGTGGTGGCGGTGATGCGTTTCTCTGCTGCGCGGACGTCTTGTCCCAGCTTTCTCATCTCCACGTACGAGTCCACCAGTTCCCGGCCTGCTTCGGGCGAGATCTTGGGGTGGATGTTTGCACGGGCGTAGGAGATATAGGATGTGAGGAACTCGATTGGCTAGGAAGCAACAATTAGTAGGTTTCCAGAAAAGGGGGGGGATAGACAAGGCTTACCAGAGTGTCGCTCTCTGTGCGAGCCGAGTCGGGCTTATCCTCCAGGTACATGGACAACAAATGCCTTGCAAGACGTTGATCGTTCTTCTCGTCGGCTCGGTCTAGGATAAGATAGACCAGGTCGAAACGAGAAAGGAGCGTGGGCGGGAGATCAATATTTTGAGGTACAGATAGATCAGGATTGTATCTACTGCCGATAGGGTTTGCAGATGCTAGAATGCTGGTTCTGGCGTTGAGCGTCGTGATGATACCTGCCTTGGCAACCGAGACGGTCTGTTGTTCCATTACTTCGTGAAGGACTGAGCGGGTGGACTCGTTCATCTTGTCGAACTCATCAATGCAGCAGACACCACCGTCGGAGAGAACAAGCGCACCAGATTCAAGGACTAGTTGGCGTGTCTCGGGATCGCGGGTCACGTAGGCTGTCAAGCCGACGGCGGAGGAACCCTTGCCGCTGGTGTATACACCACGGGGCGCGATTCTGTGGACATATGCAAGAAGTTGCGACTTGGACGTGGAGGGGTCACCGCAGAGGAGGACATTGATGTCGCCACGATACCTGGGGCTGGCACCCTTCTCAAATGTCTTGTTGGTGCCTCCAAAGAGTTGGAGGAGAATGCCTTTCTTCACGTCGTCCATTTCGTAGATTGATGGAGCAAGCGATCTGGAAAGGAGGTCGTAGATGTCATCACGAGCAGCAGTAGCCTTGATCTTCTCTTCCTCCTCTGGGCTAACTTTCTTGGTTTCCTCAAGGGTCTGCCCGTTCGCGTGCGCATCCTCTTCCTCTGCCAAGTCGAGGACAGACGGATCAGTACCCATCCTCTTCTTGTCAACCTTTTGCACGTGAACAACGTCAACATAGGTCTTGTGGACACTCTTGACAGTCCGCATGCGAGGGTTGACTCTGACCGGAGTAACCTTGTAGATGCCGGTGAGCTCTACCCTGTCACCAGCCTTGCAGAAGTCAACCAACTCGTTGTAAACACAGATAGAGACTGAGTGAGGTGTCTGTCCAGCAGGCACAGCATCGGGCGTCTCTTGCAGTTTGATAACTTGCTTGTCCGTGAAGGTGCAGCGGTTGTGAATGATCTGCATGGAGTTCTTGGACTTGCACCGCACTCGAGGGCACTCGGTTGGCTCGCGGATCTTTCCTCGGTCCAGTTCAACAGTAACGGAGTGTCCGCAAACACTACACTTGAAAAAGGCATCCTTCATGTCGGGGATGACCGGAGTGGTGCGGATAACGAGACCCTTGATGCAGACAAGCTTGTCCATATCTGAAGGGTTGAGATCTCTGAGATTGGTGATGGTTTCGATACCGTATGGGCGGACGACGTAGGATCCAGCGGCAACCTGATCCTCGAGGGTCAATTGCTGAGCTTGGCCTGGCCGAGGGGTCGATGGGCCTTCAGGTCTGTCTGAGCTCGGGAAGGCGATGTCGGAATTTTGAGAGGCATTAGGAGCGCTGTGGCCCGACGCCTGTTGGCTTGCCATCTCAGCTCGCGCTAGATCGATCATGAAGTCATGGACGCTCTGATCCATGACTGGGATGATTTCTGTAGGATAAGCCTGAACCTGATGCCATAGCTTGACCGTCCGGGGGTAAGCCTTGAGGTCACGAAGATCCAGGTATAGCTTGTTGGTATTGAGGAGCAACATATTCTCTAGAGCCTCCCAGTAAGGCTTGGAGTCAGCCTCGGGGTTTCCGTGTGTCTCGGCCTCGGTGGCACCATCCGCCCACATGCGATACTTCTTGGTGAAATTTTTGAGAAAGTCCTTGAAGGATGCGAAAGAGTCGTTTAGTGAGATGGTGGTACCCCAGATGAGACCTTGGCTCATGCCGCCCAGAGCATCGGCTTCGGATGTATTAGGGTTGTTGTTGGAAAAGGAAGCGACGTCAGACCCAAGAGCAGAGCCATCGCGAACAACTCGTCCAGTGTCGTCCAAGATGATGCGGCGGGGCATGCGCGGTGTGCGGCTAGTCTCCGGGTTGATATCTCCACGGTGAGACCTGACATTTGACGATCTCTGGGAGTTGACGAATAGCGCGCTGCTCTCACTACGGATATCGGATTGCTGAGTGAGCTGGCGGCCCGGACTTGAGCTGGCATCATATCGAATTGGTGAAGATTCTCCGATCAAGTGGCCGCTGGCGCTGGCGCGGGGTGTTCTGTCGCCAGTGCTTTGGGTTTCTGTCTGTTGGCGAAGGGGTGAGCTGGGAAGATTGTCGGGAGCGGTGCTCTGGCTATTGGTCTGCTGGCGCAGAGGTGAAGAGGGGCCTGCTTCATTTGCGGGGGAGGATTGGTAAAAGAGAGGACTTGAAGCCAACTGAGAAGCACGAGTTTGGCGGGGAGTTCTGTTTGGTGCTGCGGGGCTACTTTGAGCAGCTTGTGAACTGCGAGTGCTGCGTGTTGATCGTTTCGACGGCGACGACATTTTTTCTTCTTGTTGTTTACTTTAATCGCAAAATGTGTTTTGTTTTTTGCGACATAAAATGGTGGATTTGCCAGTAAAGTGTTGCTGGCAGTTCACAGGGAAAGAGGGACTTGGGCAGGCATTGAAAATCAACTGGAAAAAAGGAGACAACGCGAAAGATCGCGCCCACATAAAAAAGCACTTAAACAACGACGCGCTGACAGGGGTGTTGGGCGCGGCACCCATTAAACCCCTTGTCAAGAGGTACGTACCTCTAAAATTGTGGGGCCGTCAAGGTCAAGCCACATCAGCGACGGGAAGAGCTGCCTCCACAATTCCAGGTCAGCAACTCATTAACTTCAAAGAACCGTCTCCCAAGGAATAGAGGGAGAGAAGGAAGAACAGATCATATTCACTCATTCAAAAAATAATTCGCCCAATATGGCCCCCGGAATGAGCTTGTACAGCGTCAACGCTATCCGTACGAAAACCCTCCCAATATTCACCACGTTTCCCCTGCGCCCTCCCACCCCCTTTGTATCCGTTAGGTGGCCGGTCCCAGCTAACGCAACATCTCGTAGTGATTCTCTCGAGCGAGGATGGCAGTCGCATCTTTACCAAGTACTATATCCCACCACACGTAGCCGCATCCGCGGCCGGTCAGACCACCCCAAGCTCCCAAAACCCATATCCCGACCAAAAGTCCCAGATCGCTTTCGAGAAGGGCCTCCTCCAAAAGACTGCCAAACAAACGGGCGACATTCTTCTCTACGACAACCACATTGTTCTCTACAAGATGGAATCAGACGTCGCAATCTACGTGGTCGGAAGCCAAGACGAGAACGAGATCCTGCTCTACAATGTGCTCCTTGCGTTGCGCGACAGCTTGCACCTCTTGTTCAGGCAGTCGGTCGACAAGCGCACCATTATCGAGAACTATGACTTGGTTTCTTTGGCTATTGACGAGATCGTTGACGCCGGTATTGTTTTGGAGACGGATCCCTCAATCATTGTTCAGAGATGCAGCAAGGCGCCAGCTCAGGACGTCAGCCTCAGTCGCATCGATCCATTCACCGAGCAGGGTGTCAACAACTTGGCGCAAATAGGCAAGGCCAAGATTTTGGAATGGATGCGGTAGAGAGGAGATGCAGGTGTGGTTTGCGGTTTTAATAGACTTTTGAGGTTAATGACATGTTATAAAAAACTGGAAATATCGTCTCCTGGGAGAGTGTGTCTATTTTTTTGTCCATCTAGTGTCTAATCTCTGAAGCTGCTTTCCTTAGTCTGTTCATGACAGCAGCCGCAATATCATCTCCATCGCTGACCCCTTCCACAAAAATCACGTCGGCCCCCAGTCTATCCAACTCCCTCAGCGCAGCGAAAAGTCCATGTGCAACGCCCTTGACATCCTGCCCGAGATCAACATCCAACAATTTAGTAATTTCCTTTCCATCTTCATCCAATAACACGCCCTGCTTCACTACGAAACTTCCCCCTTCCTCGCCCTCACCTCGTATCCTTTCCTCAACCTTGGAGCTCCTCGAACCCCCAGCAACTTCCCTCCACTTGCCCGTCCTGATGAACGCAACTGTCTCTCCACCACCACCTTTCACATCCCCCTTTTCCAGTCTCTTCCCACCCTCAAACAAAACAACCCTAGCCCTAGGACTATAATGCTTATACTTCATCCCCGGAGCCCTCGGCGTCCCATTCTTATCCCCAACCTCGCTATGATCCTTATACCCCTTCACGACCCCTTCCCACCCTTTACACTTTTTCAACTCCTCTATCCCCACTCCTCCCGGCCTCAAAACCACAGGCGGCGAACACAACCCATCAACCACCGTGCTCTCAACCCCAACTGAACAATCCCCCCCATCCAAAATCAACTCTATCCTCCCTTCCAAATCCTCCAACACGTGTTCCGCCTTTGTAGGACTAGGTCTCGTGCTAGCATTCGCACTCGGAGCAGCCAGGGGATTCCCAACCAGTTTTATCAGCGTCCTAGCCAACGCACTGGCAGGCATGCGAACTCCAAACGTTTCCAATCCCGCAGTTACCTCTGGCGCCAGGATACCGCCTTTACCAGTCGGAACAGGCAAGAGTATAGTCAATGGCCCCGGCCAGAATTTTGTTATCATTTCCTTGTATATCTCTGGCAGACCGGTATCAGGTAAGAAGCGCTTCAACATGTCCAAATCAGGCACGTGGACAATGAGCGGATTATCCGATGGTCGTCCCTTGGCAGCGTATATACCTCGTACTGCTTCAGAACGGGTTGCGTCTGCTCCTAAGCCGTAGACGGTTTCTGTGGGGAAAGCAACTGGTAGGTTTGAAGATTTGAGTGCTGTAGCTGCGATGGCGAGCGGGTGGTGTTCTTCTGGTGGTGATGTAAAGAGTGGGATTGACCAGGTTTGAAGGGGTGGTTGAGAGGGAGACCAGCTGCCTAGTTCTTGTTGTTGTGATTTGTTTTCTCCGGGAGAGGAGAGAGGTACTTTGAGAATTCGAGTCTTCATTTTGATTTGCGTTGTAGATTCAATTGTGGTGTTGTTGTTGCTATGATGAAAATGTTGATAATGAGTGGTGAGGGGCGCTGCTGGAAATACTAATGCCCTTTGCGGCCGAGCGAATTGAAAATGGAACTTTGGTTTTGAAAAAATAACCAATTTTCTTTTTGGAAGAATCTGATTTGAGAAGGAGGATCCCATAAGATATTTTTATCTTTCTTCGGGGGTTAAAAGTGTGGGTATAAGTCTCATTGATGTTGTTGTCTTTTGAAGAATTTGGAGTTGAGTCACCGAGAAATTTTATCTTTATCAATGCAAAAAAGTGAAAACAAGGCCAGTGAGCCACGAACTTTATCACAAACCACATACCATTTCGCAACCCTTTATTTCTCCAAACACCTATACTTGCAAATTCAAAAATCAATTTAATGAAAACCAATTATAAGTTTTTAAAATAATTAAAAAAAGTCATGACCATTCCCATCAGCAATGCATCAACCTAAAATGCCAATCCCCATCCACCCCTTCCCCGATTTTATCGAGAATTCACCGTATAAAAACGGTCCAATCCTACCTAGACCAGCTAGAATCATTTGTTTAGGGAGCGGCATAAGTCTCGCTCGGCCTTCGTCCCATTCTCACCGGCAACGACGACACATACGTGTTTGCAAAGCTCAGATGGTCCGCAAAGCTCGACAACAGACGCATGACATCCTCCCGTATCTCCTCGCGGCTGGCCATACCCTGCATCACCCTTGCCGACGGCGGACCGGGAACCGGTGGCATATCAGTCAAGCTCGGGGTATTGCTGTGGTGGCCGTACCCGTTGCTGTTGTTGCTATTCCCATTCATGAGCGGCATCCTGAAATGCTGATGCATGCTCGCGTTCGAATGTGAGCGTCCTCTCCGTCTAGTTCCATTGGCGCTACCTGGACCCATGCTGAGATAATCGAGCTCACCATACTCGTTTGCCGAATAGTTGTCGTCTTCGTAACCGTAGCTGTCTGTGCGGGAATGAGTGCGGGAATGCGCTCGCGAGTTTGAGCGACTGCCGCCGTTGAGACTACTCGGCGCACTGAAATCGGGAATCACAATCTGTTCCTCTGCATCAGGAGCGCTGGCCAAACGGGCAAAGTCGCTGTCATCGGACACATAAATGGATGGCTCCCGCCCGTTAGACTGAAACGTCGGCTGGTACATCGAGGCATGACGCTCCAAATTGAAAGGATTGGCGCCGTCAAGATCTGAGCCAGCGATGGATACCACATCCGAGTTTGCTGTGGATGGCCGCGTAAACTCTGGCGTCGAATACTCCGGCACAAGACCTGCATCCAGGTCAATCAAACTTCCAACTGAGGCTCGCGCAAGGCTCGCATCAAGGTCAATCAGACTGCCAACTGAGGCTCGTGCTGCTGCTAGACCCTCGTCCAAATCAATTAGACTCCCCGTCGAGGCACGGTTGTCCAACATTTGCTGTTGAGCCATGAGATCGTATGGCTCTGAATGCATCCCCAATGGATCTGTCTGATGGTGGTGGAGAGGCGGGCGCTCAGGTGGTACATTAAGTGACGACATGGGCGCCAAAGGCACCACGGTAGGTTGCTCTCCTCCCTGAAAGGGAAACCGGGTCATTGCCGGGTTGGCTGATGCCGGTGGGGCCATCGAGGGGAATTTCCAGTCCTGGGTGCGGCGGTTCGACTTGAAATCTGCCGGATCACTAAGCGGCGGCTTGTTGTAGTCAATCTCGTCGAATTCCGATTCGCTAGGGGCACGCATGCCAGCCCTGATGGTCTCCATGTCAACAAACTGCGACAGTGATTCGCCGTCAAAGGATGCGTCGAGGTCAATGAGCGACTCCCTTAATGTTGAGTGCAGCGAGTCGTCTCTGAGAGGGAGGTCCTTGGCCGCTGTTGGTGGCGACTTGTTTGAAGATGGCGGTGGAGGTGGTAGCCTGCCGTAGTAGGCACGAGAGTTTTCCTCGTAGTTGGAGATGGTGTTGGGATCAAAAAGCCTTTCAAGCGGTGCCTTTGCTGCGTTGAGCTGAGGTGGAGGTCTCCGTCGAGGTTTTGGCTTGGGCGGCAGGGCCGTCTGATCGTTGAACGAAAAGTCAACGTTCATGCCGTAGACATCATAAACAGCCTGGGCATCCGTGTTCTGAATCTGTTGGTCGAAGTCAACTGTTGTGCTAAAGTTCCACTCATCGCTCGCCAATGCTGTGGACGCATATTCCGAGGGGCCTTGTGCACCGACAGGAGCAAACAGAGATCGTCTGATGCCTCCCTGTGCTTCCCAGACCTTGTAGGCCTTGACGAGGTTTGCAAGTCCCGACGTAGGATATGCGGCATGGGTGTTGAAGATGTATGGATGGCGTTGAACCTGCTCAATAGTTGGCCGCTTTGCAGGGTCCTCAACCAAGCAGAATGCTACAAGATCTTTGATCTCATCTGAGTACTGATCTCCTTCCAGGCGAGGAGCATGGTTCTTGATGTAATTTCCAAGCTGTGGGATATTAAAGCCCTGCATGACATTTGGGGGAAGACCCGAGGCTATCTCGTAGACCAATGATCCTAGGGCCCAGATATCCACAGGCGTGCTGTATGAAGGCACAGGGTCAAACAGCTCAGGTGCCATCCAGTGAGGTGTTCCAATAAATGTCGACCGCTTGTCAAGTTTTGTTTCGATGATACCAGCGACACCAAAGTCGCACAGCTGCACGCCCCCAGATTCTGTGACCAGGACGTTTGCGCATTTGATGTCTCGATGGATGATGCCCTCCTTGTGAACCCAGTAAATAGCCTCTGCCGCCTCTCGCAAGATTGGGATGATCCATTTTTCCTGCAGTCCTCCGGGTGCCGTCGGTTTCATCAAGGTTGCCACGCTTCCTCCTGCACAGTACTCTGTGACCATCCACATGGCCTGACCGACCGGGAGCGCATCGAGAATCAGGTTGACATTTTTGGCGCCGCTGTCGCTGAGCAATTTCAGGGCGCTTATTTCCTTCATAAACTCACTGTACGTGTCGGCCAGTTTTGGGTTCAGGGTGTCGCTTTCCTCGATGTCGATGATCTTGACCGCAACCAGGGCCTTTGTGTTCTTGTCGGTGGCCTTGTACACGCGGCCAAAACTTCCCTTTCCAATCAGCTCCTGGAGTAGGTAAGGTGGTGCCTCCTTTCCTGCCTTTGAGCATTCTTCCTCCACCACAGCCTGCATCTTTTTTGCATCTTCGAAGGCCTTTTGTTTTGTGGACAGGTCCATTGTGTTGCGGACCTGTAGGTTGGACATTTTTGACTGGTGAGAGCGAGTGGATGTCTGAAGCAGAGTCAGACGACGTGCAGAAAATAAAAAGAAGGAAAAAATGAGAGAAGTTACGGCCCCGGTCTGGTAGACAACCTGACCCCTTTGACGGTGACTTTTTCAAGAAAAAAAATTTGTTGCAAAACAAAAAAAGAAGAGAATGGATTGAAGGGGTAGGTGCTGGGCTCAAGGCCGGGGGGTAAAGAGTCGGGGGCTGAGTGTGGTTCGAGGCCCAATACGGTTATGCAGGTGCTGATTGGTCCAGGACTTATAAAACTCGACGATCAACAATGTGAAGCCATCGCCAACTTGAAACACAAACAAACACTTTTTTTCTTTATCAGTAACCCAAAAGAACAAGATAACTCATCAAGGTATCAAAAACGAGACCCAAGATCTGACATGGCGTACCACACCGTCCCCCCCAGCTTCGGGTGCCACGAGACGGGGCACCGCTAAGCTGAAACCACGTTAGCCCTATTTTTTAGTGATTGGCCAATCAGAGTCCGCGTTTCGAGGGCCCCTTGTTTATTCTGCCCACTCTGTTGGGACTTGGGACGTTTGCTGTATCAATTGTTCCTTGGTATGTATGATCTAATATAGCCAATGCCTTCAAACATTCAGGCACTATTCTTCCCACTTTCAACGTCGCCCTTCAAACGTTCAAGAAGCTTTCCGTGCATCTGCTTCCACCCACTTTCACATTGATTCTTCACCATCCCGACCAAAAACCTACTGCAGCTCACCGTCACGTTTTCCACTAGTTCCAACTGCCCCTCCTCCTCTGCCTCCCGGACCTCCCAGATGGTATCAATGATAATCCCCATTGGACTCTTGACTCTGACAAACAGCCCGCTGTCGATATCTGTAAACTCAAACGTGCTCACCACATTGGTGTCCCATATTCCAGCGGGAATTGCGTGCACAATATCCGTCACCTTGTAAGCAATTGCGGGGGCTGGATTGATGTCGGTCCGCACACGAGATCTGATATCATCTGGGATATTTGGGGGTGATACTGGGGGAAGCAATTCGTATTTGTCCAGTACAGGATCGCAGCGTATGATGAATTCATGATCGGAAAGCATGCGGTGGGCTAGTGGAACTGTGGTGCCGGGTGGAAGAACAGATGACCGGACAAGGTTGGCTGTACCTTGGAGGACTGGACTGGTTAGTTGTGAGTTTGATAGAAAAACGATGAGACGACATGCGCGAGGTCAAGAACTTACATGACATTGTAACTGTTTATAGTGTAATAAATAATTAATCTGAGTGCGTACCGTCGTTGTACAAAAAGGAGATTGCTGTGGTTACCTGGTACTATCGGAACAGTCAGATTGTGTTGAGTTTATGTGAGTTGACGGCAGGAATGGAGGAGGATTCGACCGAGTGTGAAACACCCACGGTTGCGCCATAATCTGTGCGCCCATGGGAAGCCGCAGGGCAGGGGGGAAAGAAGCCATCTAATTTATCCTCGGAGATGAAGAGGGAAATACCAACCGTGATATACGGAATACATTTAACAAAACAAATGATGGTAAAGAAGTTACCAACAACCCCTCAATAAAGGGTTAGGGTTGAAGGGCCCGAAGCCATCTGGTGATGCGATTCGAGCGCATCACCAGTTGACCAAAAGTGGAGCCCCCGACCTCATTATCAGGTACAACCTCAACAGAGCAACAACTGCAGGGAGGATGGAGGCGCTCCTCAGGAACCGCGCATTCTTTGTATGCCGGAGCTGCACACAGCAATTACAGCGAAGGTATATGAGAGCTGGACCTCGTCAAGATGTTTACGATGTAGTCTGCGTTGGCGGTGGTCCCGCCGGCCTCAGTCTTTTGACGGCTTTGCGTGAGTTCCCTTTTTCTGATGCAGCCTGCTTTTTTTCTAACAATTATCTCTCAGGCGCAAATCCTGTCACTTCCCACCTCCGAGTTGCCCTCGTTGAAGCCCAGGACCTCTCCAAAATCAAGTTATGGAAACTCCCTCCCGACAGATTCTCGAACCGATGCAGCTCCCTTACCCCATCATCAGCCTTATATCTCGACAGGATCGGCGCATGGAGGCACATGGTTCGGGAAAGGATTCAAGAGTACCAGGAAATGCAGGTTTGGGACGGAGTGACTGGTGCAAGGATCGAGTTTGATTGGGCAGGTGCTCAACCAACGACTGGAACCACGATTGCCTACATGACCGAAAACCTGAACCTCACATCTGGTCTGTTAAAGCGATTGGAAGAGCTTGGTGGTGTTTCCACCTTCGACAACACAAGGGTTGAGAATATCTCGTACGGAGAGCAGACCGAGGAAGTGGACTTGAGAGAATGGCCTGTTGTCCATATCTCTGGGGGCAAGCAGCTTGCTGCCAGACTCTTGGTCGGAGCCGACGGCGCAAACAGTCCTGTGCGATCTTTCGCCGGCATTGAAGCCAGAGGATGGGATTACAACCGTCACGGTGTTGTTGCCACTCTCGAGTTGGATGGAGAAGGCTGGGGAGGCGAGCATACCAAGATTGCCTACCAAAGGTTTCTCCCAACTGGACCTGTTGCTATGCTTCCCATGCCGGGCAAGTATTCAACGCTAGTTTGGTCCACCACCCCAAGGAACGCAGCCCTCTTGAAGAAGCTTTCACCTGGGAATTTTGTTGCCATGGTCAATGCTGCCTTCAGGCTACCAATTCCGGACTTGGAGTTCATGCACACTCAAGGATCTGGCCAGGAGGATGAGTATACCTGGCGGATGAAACACACTCCTGTAGACCATCGGGCAGTTCCTCAAGTCGTAACTGCTGTTCAAGAGGGCACAGTTGCCTCGTTCCCCCTCAAGTTTCGACACGCCGATACTTACATTGCTGAGCGTGTTGCCCTAATCGGCGATGCCGCTCATACTGTCCATCCCTTGGCTGGGCAAGGTCTCAATCAAGGTCAGGGTGACGTTCAGAGTCTCGCCAAAACAATCGAGTATGCCGTCACTCATGGACAAGATACTGGAGTAGGCATGTCATTGGAGTCATACAATTCTGAGCGGTATACTGCCAACCATGTGCTCATGGGAGTCTGTGACAAGCTCCATAAGCTTTACTCGGTTGGCAGCGGGCCTTTGGTGCCTCTGAGGTCTTTTGGCTTAAGTGCTTTCAATGCATTGAGACCTCTCAAATCCTTTATAATGGGCCAGGCCGCCGGGAACGGGATCAAGGTGTTTTAGATATAGAGTGTTGTCTGGCTTACCAGATTTTGCTGTGGACCTGGTTGTAACTATACTGTCTTTATATGTATATTATCTGCTCATGCCGCGTTCTTTTCTCTTATTCCCAAAGGTGCTTGTCCCGAACCAATAAAATATAAATGCGATTTTTTAAGTGAAGTTATATTAAATATATGAATGAGTCTTAAAACGGCTGTTCACGCGTCTATGGGCGTACATACGTACAAATAAAGATATACGGCTGTCTTCTTTAAAACGTGCTTCCCTGAATTAGAACAGGTCTTTTAAAATCTAAACATGCTTTTCGGAATTAAATAGGCCTTTTTAAATGCAAACAGGTCTTTTTAAATATAAACATGTCTTTGGAATTTAAACATGTCTTTTTAAATCCAAATAACGTACATGATAAGCGAGTCGCGCGTTTTTTTGACATGACACGTACTTCCCACCTCTACAGCAAATTCCACCACAACCAGCAATGGAAAATTCTTCCAAAGAGGCCAGAATCCTTCTTGC